>CM035442.1:31776961-31879461 GCA_020310875.1 Ceratopteris richardii | reverse complement strand
CATTTGAGTGCTTGTTTGTTGAAATTCTTATTCGACAACACTTACATCATCTTCACAATCTTCTTCAAGGATCTTCTCTTTCCCTTTGTCTCCAAACCATGGTCTTAGCTCATCAAATACCACATCTCGTGACACTCATAGCTCCTTTGTCACCGGATTGTAGCACCTATATCCCTTTTGCTCCGATAAATATCCAATGAAAATACATTTTTCTGACTTTGCCTCCATCTTTGTCCTTAATTCTTGAGGGATGTGAACATAACACACACATCCAAAAACTTTGAGATGTGTAAGGTCAGGTTTCTTACCGGAATAAACCTCCTCATGAGTTAAATTATGCACTCAAGCCGTTGTGCACTTGTTCATCAAATAAACAGCCGTACTAGCTGCTTCAACCCAATAGTTTAGTGGCACCTTCATCTCATTGAGCATGCATCTTGCAACTTCTGTGATATGTCTATTTTTCCTTTTAGCTATTCCATTTTGTTGAGGCTTGTACCTACATGTAAATTGTCGATTGATGCCATTTTCATAAAGAAAATCTGAAAATTCTTTGCAGAAATATTCTCTTCCTCCATCAGACCTCAAGGTCTTTATGTAGTGTCATGTTTCCTTTTCTACCTGTGCTTTAAATCTCTTGAACATGGAGAACACGTCTGGTTTTTGTTTTATACAAAACATCCATACTTTTCTTGAATGATCATCAATAAAAGTGACAAAATATCTATTACTAGCCACTGATGGTTGTTGTAATGGTCCCCATACATCTATATGTATCAAGTCGAGGACATTCCTTGCCACATAGTTGCTCTTCTTGAATGGTTGTCGAATTTGCTTTCCTAGTTGGCATGCTTCACAAAACTCATGTAGTCCAGCATCATTGAATCTTGGAAGACCTCTTACCACTTCATGGTTGCTCATGTCCTTGAGCTTAGGAATGTTGATATGTCCAAACCTTTTGTGCCACAAATCGATTTCAGCAATCCTCTTGTTTCCAAACTGAATATACATCATCTTTGCATGTGGTTGTTGAATGTCCAAAGTGAACATCCTACCTTCTTTCCTTCCTTGAGCAACGATGTTGAATCCTTCTTTTGGATTCTTTATAAAGTAGCCTTTTTCATTGAAGATAACATGATATCCTTTCTCTACCATTTGTTCTACTGAAATCAAATTCTTTGCAACAGTAAGAACATGAAGAACAATCAATACCTTCTTGTCTCCGAGCTTGATATCTCCAACATGCTCCATTGTGTGTTGAGTTTCATCACCGGTCTCCACATATCCTTTTCCACTTGGAGCTTCTAGCTTTGTGAATAAATCTCCTTGGCATGTCATATGGTTGCTGCAAATAAAGCTATGAACCATTTTTATCATCGCTTCTCAGGTTGTTGTACTCATGCTTCATGGTAAGCATCATTTGCTTGTCTCCTTCACTTGATGTACTTGCATAGTTATTTTGTCTCCTTTGGTTGCCTCCATTTAGCCTTCCATGCTTTTGCCAACAATCTTTTGCATCATGTCCTATTTTACCATAATGATAGCATGTTATACCTTTATGAGGATTGGATGAACCTCAACCTCTTCCTCTATTTCTTCCTCGACCTCTTCCATATGTGTTGTCATTTGAGTTATCCTTGTTGTCCTCCGAGTTGTGTTGGCTGGAATTTGTGTTGTAGCTTCTTCCTCTTCCTCCTCCTTGTATAGCTAAAATCATCAAATAACTTGATTTAGTTAGCTCTACAACTCAATTAGATTTTTTTCAAAGGCTCTCTAGTGAGTTCGTACCAAGTTGTGAGCTCTATGCATAACATTGAGACCTTCTCACCCCAAAATACAAGGTTCTTCATATTCCTTGCAAATGGGAATTATCTATTTTGATGCAAATATTTGAGAATGATGTTCCAAAGGACTTGATGGTTCCTTATACACATTTGGGAAGATAAGAAAGACTACTAAGAAAACTGAGATTTATATTGGCTAGCCTAAAGTAGGTTTCTTGCAACACCAACTCATCTTTGGGCATTACCCATCACCTCCTCACAATGGTATCAAAGCAACTAGACATCATGGGTGATGGATTCACCTCATCCATAGAAAAATTGGATCTAAGTAATTAATCAGCTTGGTCACTCAAAATCTAAGCTTATCTTCAAGGGAGGAACCTCTATGGTTACATATCTGGAGATGAGATGATGTCAATCCTCAGAGGCAAGGGCCTACCAACACAAAAAGAGTAAGAAAGGTTGAATACATGGTGCTCAAAGGATGATTTAGCAAGGTCATACATTCTTAACTATATCTTTGATTTTTTAGTTCCACACATTAGGAGTTGTAAGACATCACAAGAGACATGGAATGCTCTTGAAACATTCTTCTCATCAAACACCAAGGCAAGGAAGAATAATTTGTGGATGGAATCCACCACACTCAAGAAAATGCCCAAGCAGAGTGTGATTGATTTTGTCACCAAGATGAAGGACATAGCATACCAACTTGGAAGCATTGGATAATTCATTAACTAAGAGCAAATAGTAAGGCAAGTGATCAATGGAATAAAGGCAGATGACAAATGGGAAGTCTTTACCACAACCATTGATCCCTACATGGACATGAAAGTTCCTAATTTCAACACCCTCATGGGACAATTGTTTACACATGAGGCAGAATGGAGATAACTCAAAAGGTAATCAATTCTCTGCTCTCTATATAGACAAAAATAAAATCAATCATAACAAAGGTAAAAGCAAGAAGTATGATGATGAAGGGAGCACCTCTCAAGAAAACTTTGTAGGTAGAGGTAGAGGCTCAAGAGGAAGAGGCAAAGGAGGAAGACAAGATAGGGGGAGAGCTCAAGGCTCATCTCCATGTGCCATATGTGGTCTAACCAATCACATTGCTGAGAATTGTTTTAGGAATACTAGGAATAAAAGAGGAAGAGTGTTGAAGCTGAAGGTCAAGGACAAAGCACAGGAGCACATCAAAGAGGTGGACACACAAGAAGAAGGAGCAAGTAGGGAGCTCCAAGGAGTGTATGTCAAATTTTTAGAAGAAATCCCTATAAAAATAATGATTTTCATCACTAAAAACCATTGTAAATACCATTTTCTATTTGTAACTCCATTTTGTTCAAGCCGAGGAGTCCTCGAGCTTGAGGAGTATCATCCTACCAATTTTCATAATTTTTAGACTTCATTTGAGCCCTCAAATAAGCCCTGGAACCTAATTTTTAACTAGGTCGGACACTAGGTCTGGACAGGGCCAAAACTAGTCAAAAAACTATAAAAAGAGCTAGAGAGCTCATTTTTTAGGTTAGCTTGTTAGAGAATAGAGCTTTTGAAAGAGAACTCTTTTGCAATCAAAGCTTTCCATTGTTCCTCTCTTTGATCTTACCTTGTGCACTTCACTTGCTCGTGGTCTTCATACCGGTCCTCACGTGTCCGCGGATTGACAAGTAAAGGAGGTGGTGCTTACGCTTGAGTTACACCAAATTTTGGCGTCGTTGCCGGGGAGAGAGCTTCAAGGACATGCGTTGTGATGGTAAGATCGTAGATTTGCGACGTTGGAAGGTAAAAAAACTATCATTTTTGTTCATTTTCTGATTTTTCTTCTTCATCCTTCATCGTCAAAAAATATGATTCTGAGCAAGAACACGATTCTGGGGTCATTCTCAGAATTGCGATTCTGTGGTTGTGCTTAAAATCTGGATTTTCAGCCAAAAACACGATTGTGATCAAACACGATTCTCTGTTTGCAATCGCGATTTTCAAAAACACGATTTTCATCCAAGGTACAAAATCGCGATTTTCAAAACACGATTCTCTAAGGTACAAAATTGCGATTTTCAAAATAGGATTCTCTCTCAAAATCTCATTTCTTGGGGATTGCTTAGCATCATGATTCTCTTGAGATTCACAGCATCGTGATTCTCTTGAGATTCACAGCATCACGATTCTCTCGAGATTCACAACATCACGATTCTCTTGAGATTCACAGCATCGCGATTCTGTTGAGATTCACAGCATCGCGATTCTCTGGAGATTCACAGCATCGCGATTCTCTGAAGATTCACAACATCGCGATTCTCTAGAGATTCACAACATCGCGATTCTCTGGAGATTCACAGCATCGCGATTCTCTTGAGATTCACAACATCGCGATTCTCTGGAGATTCACAACATCGCGATTCTCTTGAGATTCACAACATCGGGATTCTCTTGAGATTCACAACATTGCGATTCTCTTGAGATTCACAGCATCGTGATTCTCTTGATTTCACAAAATTGCGATTTTTTCCAAAAGGTCCTATTTGCCTGTTTTGACCCCCAGGAGCCTGATTTGACATAACTTTTTCATCCAAAGTCCATTTTTTTGAGCTCTATAGCTCATTGGAAAGCTCGTTTCGAATGCTACACGGCCTCAACTATTTTTTATAAGAATAATGCGTTGATTTTTAGATAGACTAATTTGAAGTTGACCCTCAGGTGGGACTAGGGAACCAAGGGGACTCCAAAGGATTTTGAACCATACCAAGGGGAAATTTTGGACTCTTAACCAAAGCTTATGAACTTGAGATATGGTAGAAACCTAGGCAAGGATAGACAAAGCATTAGATCTTTTCAGTCTAGTGTCAACCATACAGCTAAGTCTTGGGCACAACAACTAAGTGGTTGTTCTTACATACTAAACTCTAACACAAGTGACTCAGAATTGTCTTTTAGCATGGGGAAACCTGCAAGTGGCTCAGGAACTACCCATCTACAAACACCATAAGGTCCCTATAAGACACAATTGGAATATATTCGGACCAACCGATTAGGTGCTCGCATCTATGAGGATGGCCTGAGGCGATCAGTGGTCCAACTCAAAAATCCAAATCAGCCCTTTGGACTTGAACACTCGATGGTCAAGTTCGAAGAGGGTTCATACATTGATAAGGAAGGAACCATGTATGTGGTCACGAACCTACCAGATAGGACTGATGAGTTTGGAAATGTCATTCCTGAGAATGAGATAGGAGACCTAGAACAAGGAAATGTAGGACAAGGACCCCAGACTCCTAGAGGCAAGTCAATTTTGACCAGAGTGATCACTCCAGATTTGATCCCTTAAGACAACAAAAGCATAGAACTATTCTTGAATAGAGAAACAGAGGAAGCCTTTTGGAGATTCAAGCCAGATCAACATAGCCAATTGGGTATAGTCATCATCTACAAGTTCAAGGATCCAGAGATACCAGGTAAAGTTGTCTACCTGGATAACACATCAGAGAAGATGTTCTTGGTAACAAAACATGATAGACATGCATATACTTGGAAGAGTGAAAATTGATTTTCCCTCCATCAAGATCCAATGTTTCCCATGGCCTCCAAGGAGTAGGATCATCCAAAGCTCATGAAGCCCAGAGAGAAAGAACTAGAGAGAGACCTGAGGTAAGTTTTGCACACACTGTGGGCAAAAATAGATCAGGATTTGAAAATGAAAGACCTGAAAGAGAGAGACATCAAGCACATAGGCAACAAAGAGATGAACATGATTTTCCATTGCCTAGACCACGAGAGCACCCGAGAACCCTTAGACCCACTCAAGTGATCAAGGCAATGAAGAATTATTTTGACGGGACAGGAGATCCTTATGTGTTGGAGAATTCCTCTCCTAATCGTAGCGGAAAGTGTAGAAGACCTTCTCAGGATCAAGACTCTTGCCAACAGCAGAACCTTCAAATGAAAACTGATACCAACTGAAATATCCAATGAACTTGAAACTTTGGTCACTCAAACTAGACACTTAGAGCTTTCAAATGAGATATCAAACACTCAATTTGGAGTAGATTTGAGCTGGAAACTATTTGATTCAAAGCAGACTACCTATCCACTCAGTTAGGCTGAAAACTGGACTTCACTAAAATCTAAATAACTCACAGAGCATAAAGAATTTCATAAAAGTGTTCTAGGCAGAGGAAGTACTCGACATAAGCTTTCCAACGAATGTTTAAACACTAAAATTGGATACATATATTGAGAGATATGACTCTTACAAGTAGACTACCCAAAAATGGGTGTGCGGTTAGACATACTCTATGAGAGTAAACTGAACGAAATGACTCAAAACAATTGAAGTAGCTACAAGGGGGCTTCCATGCCATCTTCCTCTATTCTTGAGTGTCCTCCCTTACTTCTTTTATAGCCAAGTGACCAAAAACTCTCATGATGAGTTTGAGAGCTCTTCTCCATCATTTCTCCACTACTTTGGATAGCCACTCCTTTTACAGTTCAATTTTTGGATTTGATTCTCTTTTGAATGATTCTCTTTTGGTCTCCACTACTTGCTGAAGTAAATGCTTCTATTTTTCATTTTTGTATTTTTCTTGTACTTGAAGAAAATCCTTTTTGCAAAAATATATACGAGCTTACTTCTTTATTTTTAACACTCCCCCTCAAGCTCACATGTGAGCTTGCACGTTCAGCCATATCCTGCAAGTTGATGTCGTCCTTGAACCTCTTGAGCTTAGAAGCATCTAGGGACTTTGTAAGCATGTCTGCAACTTGGTCATTAGTTCCAATGAACTTTATATCCACATCCTTGTTCAAAACCTTTTCTCGAACATAATGATAATGCACTTCTATGTGCTTGCTTCGTGCATGAAACATTGGATTGTTTGTCAAGTGAATGCTTGACATGTTGTCACCATAAATTGGAATGGTCTCCACTTGCACATCAAGATCAGCCAAGAGCTTCTTAATCCACATAGCTTCACAAGTTGCAAAGGCTAAACCTCTATATTCAGCTTCTCTAGATGATAGTGCAACAATAGGTTGCTTCTTTGAGCTCCATGTGATAGGTTTGCTACCTATCATGAACACATAACCTGAAGTGGATCTTCTGTCTTCCTTCGAACCAGCCCAATCAGCATCACTGAAGCCTTTTACCTACAATTCTTCATCATATCCATAAAACAGAGCATGATTGACTGTGTGCTTCACATATCTTAGCACTCATTTGGTTGAATTTAAATGTTCACTTGTTGGAGCTTGCATAAATTGAGAAAGAACTCCAACAATATAACACAAATCTGGTCTTGTGATCGTAGCATAGATCAATGAACCTATAATACTCCTGTATGTAGTTACATCATGTAACTTCTCTCCATCTTTTGAGCATAGCTTCACATTTGTGTCCATAGGTTGAGTGAGTGGTTTGCATTCACTCATTCCAAATCTGAAAAGAACATCCAATAGGTACTTTCTTTGCATTAAGTAAATGCCATCTTTCCCATAGACTATCTCAATGCCTAAAAAGTATTTCAGCTCACCAAGATCTGAAATTTTAAACTCTTTATCGAGTTTCCTTTTGATCTCTTGTATTCCTGTAACATTACTTCCTGTTATGATGAGATCATCAACGTATATGCAAATATATACCTGCTTGCCTTCTTCTTTCTTCATGTAGAGAGAGGGGTCTGCATTACTTGGACTATACCCACACCTTGTGAGGTACTCGACCAATCTTTGATTCCAAGCACGTGGTGCTTGCTTCAGCCCATACAAAGCTTTCTTCAATCTACAAACAAAATATGGATGCTTTTTGTCTTCAAATCCAATCGGTTGACTCATGTATACCTCTTCTTGAAGTTCACCATTGAGAAAAGCATTTTTCATGTCAAGTTGGTACCATGGCCATCTCCTTGCTGCACTCACTACAATCAAGGTTCTAATTGTTCCCATCTTTGCAACCGGGCTGAAAGTTTCTTCATAATCGATGCCGTGAGTTTGCTTGAATCCTTTTGCTACTAGACTAGCTTTATGCCTTGCGAGAGAACCATCAGCATTTCTCTTTATTTTAAACACCCATTTATTTGGAACAATCTTCATACCTTCAGCCTTTGGAACTAGCTCCCATGTGTGATTGTCCTTGAGAGCTTTCATCTCTTCTTGCATAGCTTCTTGCCATTCTTTTTGTGTACATGCTTCTTCATATGCATCTGGTTCTTTGTCTTTGACCACCCGTGTCATATATGCAAAATGCTTTGCAATAAAACTATCATAGCTCAGCCTTTCAATTGGATACCTTGCTCTTGAGACCTCCTTTCATTTCCTTTTGAACATTGCTTCTTCAACCGGTTCAACTTTACCTCGGTGTGATCACCTCTTCATACTCTTCTTCACTTGCATTTGAATCACTATTTTGGGCAGCACTTTCAGCTGTAGATCTTTCATAAGCTGATGTTGGTGATGAGGAATGACTCCTTAGCCTCCCCTTCCATGTTGAGCTTTCTCAAAGTGATGTAGAAGCTTCTGGACCTGACATTTGAGTGCTTGTTTGCTGAAATTCTTCTTGGATAGCACCTCCATCATCTTCGCAATCTTCTTCAAGAATCTTCTCTTTCCCTTTGTCTCCAAACCATGGTCTTAGCTCATCAAATACCACATCTCGTGAGACTCGTAGCTCCTTTGTCACCGGATTGTAGCACCTATATCCCTTTTGCTCCGATGAATATCCAATAAAAATACATTTTTTGGACTTTGCCTCCATCTTTGTCCTTAGTTCTTGAGGGATGTGAACATAACACACACATCCAAAAACTTTGAGATGTGTAAGGTCAGGCTTCTTACCGGAATAAACCTCCTCAGGAGTTAGATTATGCACTCCAGCCGTTGTGCACTTGTTCATCAAATAAACGGCCGTACTAGTTGCTTCAGCCCAATAGTTTAGTGGCATCTTCATCTCGTTGAGCATGCATCTTGCAACTTCTGTGATATGTCGATTCTTCCTTTCAGCTATTCCATTTTGTTGAGGTGTGTACCTACATGTAAATTGTCTCTTGATGCCATTTTCATAAAGAAAATCTGAAAATTCTTTGGAGAAATATTCTCCTCCTCCATCGGACCTCAAGGTCTTTATATAGCGTCCTGTTTCCTTTTCTACATGTGCTTTAAATCTCTTGAACATGGAGAACACATATGATTTTTGTTTTATGCAAAACATCCATACTTTCCTTGAATGATCATCAATAAAAGTGACAAAATATCTATTACCAGCCACTGATGGTTGTTGTGATGGTCCCCATACATCCGTGTGTATCAAGTCGAGGACATTCCTTGCCACATAGTTGCTTTTCTTGAATGGTTGTCGAGTTTGCTTTCCTAGTTGGCATGCTTCACAAAACTCATGTAGTCCGGCATCATTGAATCTTGGAAGACCTCTTACCACTTCATGGTTGCTCATGTCCTTGAGCTTGGGAATGTTGATATGTCCAAACCTTTTGTGCCACAAATCGATTTCAGCAATTCTCTTGTTTCCAAACTGAATATACATCACCTTTCCATGCGGTTGTTGAATGTCCAAAGTGAACATCCTTCCTTCTTTCCTTCCTTGAGCAATGACCTTGAATCCTTCTTTTGAATTCTTTATAAAGCAGCCTTTTTCATTGAAGATAACATGATATCCTTTCTCTACCATTTGTCCTACTGAAATCAAATTCTTTGCAATAGTAGGAACATGAAGAACATCAGCCAATACCTTTCTATCTCCAAGCTTGATATCTCCAACATGCTCAATTGCGTTTTGAGTTTCATCGCCGGTCTCCACACATCCTTTTCCACTTGGAGCTTGTAGCTTTGTGAACAAATCTCCTTGGCATGTCATATGGTTGCTGCAACCTGAATCTATGAACCATTTTTGGTCATCACTTCTCGAGTTGTTGTAGTCATGCTTCATGGCAAGCATGGTTTGCTCGTCTCCTTCACTTGATGTACTCGCATAGTTATTTTGCCTCCTTTGGTTGCCTCCATTCATCCTTCCATTCTTTTGCCAACAATCATTTGCATAATGTCCTAGTTTACCACAATGATAACATGTTACACCTTTATGAGGATTGTATGAACCTCGACCTCTTCCTCTATTTCTTCCTCGACCTCTTCCATGTGTGTTTTCATTTGAGTTGTCCTTGTTGTCCTCCAAGTTGTGTTGGCTGAAATTTGTGTTGTTGTAGCTTCTTCCTCTTCCTCTCGAACCTCCTCTTGAGTTCCTTCCTCTACCTCTTCCTGCATATAACATTTGACTATGGCTGTCCTTACCTTTGTTGCCTTCTCCTTGTTGAGCAACCTCTTCAGCCACAAGATTTGGTATAATCTCGTCGAATGTTGGTAGAGGATCTCTATAAAGGATGTTTGTGATGAGGGGCTTCCACTTTTCTTCACTTCTCAAGCCATTGAGGGCTGTTTGGACGATGTCTTCCTCTTCTATCTTGCATCCAACTGATGCTAGCTGATCTCAAAGCTCTTTGATCCTCAATGTATACTCACTAATGCTTTGATTTGAGCTTTTCCTCATGTTGTTGAGCTCGTTCTTGAGTTGCATCCTTCGAGACCTTGTTGAGGTAGCATACACCTTCTCCAATGCTTCTCAAACTTCCTTGGCTGTTTCTAAGCTTTGCACATGACCAATCATAGTGTTAGAAATAACTTGTGAGATGAGGAACATCACCCTTCGATTCCTCTCTTCCCAATCAGCAAATTGTCTCCTTTGTGCCGGAGTAATGTTGGGATCTTCAATGTCCACCGATTGTGGATCGTCTCCACTAACTAGACTCCATAAACCTTTACCCTTCAGGTAATTTATCATTCTATACCTCCAAGATTGAAAATCGTCTTTGTCTAGCTTCTCAACTTGTTGTCCTAAATCAGCCATTGAAAACTTCCAAGATTGAAGTTTACCTCAAGTATTGTGTGGCGCTCTTCCTTGACTTTATGAAGCTCCCCCTTGATTCGTAGCTTCTCCTTTGCTTCACTTTAGTTCCAATGCTTTGCCTCTTCAAAATCCAATGCTCTGATACCAATTGTTGGAGAATTCCTCTCCTAATCGTAGCGGAAAGTGTAGAAGACCTTCTCAGGATCAAGACTCTTGCCAACAGTAGAACCTTCAAATGAAAACTGGTACCAACTTTCAAATGAGATGTCAAACACTCAATTTGGAGTAGATTTGAGTTGGCAACTATTTGATTCAAAACAGACTACCTGTCCACTCAGTTAAGCTGAAAACTGAACTTCACTAAAACCTGAATAACTCATAGAGCATAAAGAATTTCATAAAACTGTTCTAGACAGAGGAAGTAGTTGAGATAAGCTTTCCAACAAATGTTTAAACACTAAAATTGGATACATATATTGAGAGATATGACTCTTACAAGTAGACTACCCAAAAATGGGTGTGCGGCTAGACATACTCTATGAGAGTAAACTGAACGAAATGACTCAAAACAATTGAAGTAGCTACAAGGGGGCTTCCATGCTTTCTTCCTCTATTCTTGAGTGTCCTCCCTTGCTTCTTTTATAGCCAAGTGACCAAAAACTCTCATGATGAGTTTGAGAGCTCTTCTCCATCATTTCTCCACTACTTTGGACAGCCACTCCTTTTACAGTTCAATTTTTGGATTTGATTCTCTTTTGAATGATTCTCTTTTGGTCTCCACTACTTGCTGAAGTAAATGCTTCTATTTTTCATTTTTGTATTTTTCTTCTACTTGAAGAAAATCCTTTTTGCAAAAATATATACGAGCTTACTTCTTTATTTTTAACATTATGATCATGTGGCTGAGTTCAAACAAGTGTTAAGAGCTGAATAGGTTGAGGATTTGTTCACCAGTACAAGGCATTTGGTTTGACTCTTAAGGGCACTGCCTTAGCTTGGTTTCAACCACTGAGTAGTCGCAACTATCGTGATATAGGCCAACTGTTAGACGAATTCATTGTAGAATTTTCCAAGAGTGGTATCAGGCATAACACATCATCTTTGATCCACAGTTTCAAGCAGACACCCTAGGAAAAAATGAGACTAGCAGGTAGAAGGTTCAGATAGTACCTAGAAAGATGCCCTGCTCTAGAGTGTACCCACACCAGCCAAACAAGTGGCTTTGTTCTTAGATGGCTTACTGAGCACAAACTTAAGATCATATGTGTACTTGAAAGAGCCTAGATCCATAGAAGAGTGTGTGCGGACGTGCATTGATGTTGGAGCAAGTCTATGACAAGTCTAAGTATTGGCTTGAGTCCCACAAAGTCATAGAAGAAGCTTTAAAATGAAGACTATGCAAAGTTCACTTGTGAACTACCTCTTGTAACTTTTGAAGAGTTTACTTAATGTAAAAGTGAGAGAATCTTAAGTGGTTGAGTCCACTTGATCAAAAAGGGAAAGAGGAGCCACGAATTCATGATTTGTGGTAGGTAGAGAATCAAATCATTCACTAATTCATTGGAGAGTGATTGAGGAAAGTTAGCCTCCCAAACTCAACTATAAATAGATTGCAGCTTTAGTCGTGGTTAGAGAGACCTATGTGAAGACCTCCAAGAGCTAAGATTTATGCCATATCAAGGTGTGATTACAAGGCACACATATGTATCAGTAAGTCCATTGTATTGTACAAGCAATATACTCATTTTCATGATCATTTGAGTTCATATTTCCATGTTCTTGTGAAGTGTACTACTCACTGCCATATCTCTCAGTTTTCTCAGTCAGATTGCAGAGATTGTTTCTCTAAGCTTGGTGCATCATTTTCAGTGATTTAACTTGGTAAATTTAGCTCTATAAGTCTACTATATGCTCACAAATTTTCATTTCATTTGGGTATTGGAATCTTCCTTTATGTTCAGTTGAAGTCAACCATGTCTGTCATTTTCACTCCTCTCTCAGATATCCGACTTTTTTACTCATCTTGTGAGAGCTTTTTCTCAGTGTGTACTTACCTAAATTCAATGATTTAATGCTTATTGGATTCAGCTTACTATCTAGTATAAGCATACAAATTTTCATAGTCATTGAATTCGTAAATCTAGAGTTATGTTCATTTTTCTACTCACTGGTCTCAAACTATAGCAGCCCGTGAAAATCGGGATGATGTCATCAATTGCTAAACATCATTCTCAGTGTGTGGTTCATTATTTTTTATGAGATTACTCTTGAAAGTTAGCTCTTTAAGTTAAGTAGAGTTTCCCAAGAGGAATTAAGTTAATTTCTGTTGTGCTCAGAGAATTATGCAAAACACTGGACAGGTGTATGAACCAAAATAGCAAGTTCTTCACCTCTGAGCTAACTCCAACTTATCTGTTTTGATCTATCTTTTTGTGAGTGATCTTCCAAGGTACATAGGGTGTCTAATACATCCATTGGCAAGCTAAAAAGGGCCCACCACATACTCCTAGAGTTCATTTGGCTGGTGTAGATCAAGGATTTTGCAACACCTCTTTATCTTCAAGCACATAACTATCCATCTCTTCACAGTGGTATCAGAGCAAGGTTGGACAACATGGCAGATGGATTTCCTTCATCAATTGAAAAATTGGACAGAGGTAACTACTCAGCTTGGTCATTAAGAATGGAAGCTTATCTCCAAGGTAGAAGTTTATATGGTTATGTGGCTGGAGATGAAGTTATGCCAAGTTTCAGGAACAAAAGTCAACCAACACAAGAAGAGCAAGAAAGATTGAGCACATGGTGCTCCAAGGATGCACTTGCAAGGTCTTATCTCCTCAACTCTATCTCAGATTTTTTGTTGCCTCACATTAGAAGTTGTAAGACATCTCAGGAAGTGTGGGATGCACTTGAAGCCTTCTTCTCTTCAAGTACCAAAGCTAGGAAGCATCAACTATGGCTGGACTTCACAACTCTCAAGAAGGTTCCCAAAAAAAATGTGACTGATTTTGTCACAAAGCTCAAGGACATAGCAGATCAGTTGGGAAGCATTGGAGAGGTAATAGATGAAGAGCAAATTGTAAGGCAGGTCATCAATGGCTTGAAGGCAGATGACAAGTGGGAAGCATTCACCATAGCTATGGATTTGTACATGGACATGCATGTACCTGATTTCAATACACTCATTGGACAACTACTTACTCGAGGCAAAGCTTATCAAAAATGGAGAAAGCTCTAAAGGTAATCAATCTTCAGCTTTATACATTGATAAAAGCAAGTCCAAAGATAACAAAGGAAAGGCAAAGAAAGTGGATGATGAAGCAGGTACATATCAAGCTAACTATGCAGGTAGAGGAAGACATGGTAGAGGTAGAGGAAGAGGGGGTAGACAAGGCAGGGGGAGATCCCAAGACTCCAACTCATGTTCTATTTGTGGATTAACTAATCATACAATTGAAAATTACTTTAGGAATTCCAAGAATCAAAGGGGAAGAGGATACAATAGAGGAAGGTTCAACAATTATCATGGCAACTACAACAACTACAATCATTCAAACTATCAAGGAGGCTACAAAGGAAGGAGAGACTTCAATAACTACACAGAAGACTCAAACAAAGAGGATTCATTATTGATCATGAACATGGCTATGCCACAAGGTAAATCTGATGAGCATGTTTTCTACATAGATTCAGGTTGTTCAAATCATGTGGCAGGAAATGTGGCACTGCTATCAGATTTAGAAGATCCAAGGAATAAGCATGAGGTACAAACAGGAGATGATACAAGACATCTTGTGGAGAAAATAGGCAATGTCAAAGCACTTGATGGAAACATCAACCTACTCAGTAAGGTACTCTATGTCCCTACCATTACAAAGAATTTGATAAGTGTTGGGAAGATAGTAGAGAAAGGGTTGCAAGTCAGGTTCACAAAAGCAGGAGCATTTGTTGAAGATCCAAGTCAAGGATTCAGAAGAATTGCAAAAGGTGAAAATCCAGGTAGATTGTTCACATTTGAATTACAAGACACTCTATAGAAACATTGCTCTCTTTAATTATGGTAGTCAGACACTCATAGAATTGGAAGTATGGCACAAAAGGTTAGCACATATTGGTGAAAGGTCATTAAAGCAAATTTGCAGGGACCAAAGTGTACTTGGACTCCCTAATTTGTCAAAACAATTATGATTTATAAATGTAGTGCATGTCAATTGGAAAGTCCCACAGGTTACCATTCATGAAGAAAGGTTATATGCATGGAGATCTCTTGGAGTTGGTTCATACAGATGTATGGGGACCTAGCAAGGAAGCTTCAATATCCAGATCAAGGTATTATGTCTCCTTTATTGATGATTGCAGCACATGGACTATCCTATTCTTTATGAAACACAAAGATGAAGTTTTTTCATGTTTCAAAAGATATTTGGCTCATGTGGAGAATCAAACAGGTAAATCACTAAAAAGGCTAAGGTCAAATGGAGGGGGAGAATACTTCTCCCATGAGTTTGATTCTTTTCTTCAAGAAAGAGGAATCAAAAGAGAGGTAACTACAAGGTACACTCCTGAGCAAAATGGAGTGGCAGAAAGGAGGAATAGGACAATTGTTGAAGCTGCACGGTCCATGTTAAATGAAAAGCATTTGCCTAATTATCTATGGGTTGAGGCTGTATCTACAACCACTTACCTGATTAACAGGTTGCCTTCAAAATCCCTTGATGGGATGACTCCATATGAGGCTTGGAATGGAAGAAGACCAAGCTTAGATCATTGTAAAATTTTTGGATGTATTGCTTTTGCTCATGTTCCTTCACAGGTTAGAGGCAAGATGGATCCAAAGGCAGAAAGGTGTGTATTTATTGGATATGACAACAATCAAAAGGATTACAGGTTATACAACCCTACCAACAAAGGATTCTTGGTAAGCAGAGATGTAGTTTTTTATGAAAACAATTCATGGTATGAAGATTCATGCAGGAAGGTCAATTTACCACATGATCTTGAAGGAGATTTTCCAAAGCTTGGTAGAGAACAACCAAAGATTGAAGAACAAGACACCTCGGAGGATGATGAAGAATCTCAGATGGAAAAGATCAAAGCATGGAAGTCTAAAGGCAAAGGAAAATTGCAAGAACTTGGACATGAGGCAGAATCATCAAATCATGGCCTAAGAAGATCTATGAGGGAAAAGAAAAAACTAGAAAGGTATGGGTTTGACACCTCATTAGTAACTAAACATTCTATCTACATAGCACAGGATATAAACCAAGAGGAGCCATCATCATTTGAAGAGGCCAAAGCAAAATCAAAATGGAAGCATGCAATGAAGGAAGAGATTGAAGCACTTGAGGAAAACAACACTTGGGATTTGGTGCCCAAGACTTCATCCATGAAGGTAATAGGCTCAAGATGGGTCTATAAACTTAAGAAGAATTCTAATGGTTCCATTAACAAGTATAAGTCAAGGCTTGTAGCAAAAGGCTTTGCACAAACTCAGGGAATTGATTATGAGGAGACCTTCTCTCATGTGGCAAAGATGCCTACTATTAGGGTTTTTCTTAGTATTGCCTCTTCCAAGAATTGGAAGATACTTCAACTAGATGTAAAGAATGCATTCTTGAATGGTTGGATAACAGAAGAGGTATATATGGCACAACCACCTGGTTTTGAGAATCAAGTTCATCCTGATTATGTGTGTAAACTTAACAAAGCATTCTATGGTCTCAAGCAAGCTCCAAGAGCTTGGAATTTCAGGCTTGTTTCATTCTTGCAGGACAAAGGCTTTCAACCAAGCAAGGTAGATCCTTCACTCTTTATTAAAAAGAGTAATTCTAGATATATGTTACAGTGTGAGTGTGCTAAGTCAATTTATGCACACACCAAGGAAACCACATATGGATGTTGCCAAAAGGATTCTCAAGTATCTCAAAGGAACCATAAACAAAGGATTTTATTATCCTTATGTATCTGATTTAGGTTTGAAACTATTTTCTCATGCAGATTGGGCTGGCTCCAAGGAAGATAGAAGGAGCACTTCAGGTTATCTTACCTTTTTAGGTTCAAAGCTTATTTCATGGTCATCCAAGAAGCAACCCACAGTTGCTCTCTCTTCTACTGAAGCTGAATACAGAGGTCTTGCCATAGCTACACAAGAAGCTATGTGGATGAAGACATTATTCAAAGATCTTGGATTGGAGTTTGGAACTCCAACTATTTATCATGGTGACAATATGAGTTCTATTCATTTGGCTGCTAATCCTACTTTTCATGCAAGGACTAAACATATTGAAGTTCACTATCACTATGTAAGCGCGAAGGTTCTAAGCAAAGAGATTCAAATATCATATGTGTCCACTCATGTGCAGATATTCTAACCAAAGCATTGGATGGTACAAAGCTTTGCAAATTCAAGGCTATGATTGGTTTACAGGTAATCTTGGAAGATTGAAGACCTCAAGCATACTTGGCTTGAGGGGGAGCTATTGGATCAAGTCTATGACAAGCCTAAGTATTGGCTTGAGTCCCACAAAGTCATAGAAGAAGCTTTAAAATGAAGACTATGCAAAGTTCACTTGTGAACTACCTCTTGTAACTTTTGAAGAGTTTACTTAATGTAAAAGTGAGAGAATCTTAAGTGGTTGAGTCCAATTGATCAAAAAGAGAAAGAGAAGCCACGAATTCATGATTTGTGGTAGGTAGATAATCAAATCAATCACTAATTGATTGGAGAGTGATTGAGGGAAGTTAGCCTCCCAAACTCAACTATAAATAGATGGCAGTTTTAGTCGTGGTTAGAGAGACCTATGTGAAGACCTCCAAGAGCTGAGCTTTATGCCATATGAAGGTGTGATTACAAGGCAAAAATATGTATCAGTAAGTCCATTGTATTGTACAAGCAATATACTTTCATTTTCATGATCATTTGAGTTCATATTTCCATGTTCTTGTGAAGTGTACTACTTAATGCCATATCTCTCAGTTTTCTCAGTCAGATTGCAGAGATTGTTTCTCTGAGCTTGGTGCATCATTTTGAGTGCTTTAACTTGTTAAAGTTAGCTCTATAAGTCTACTATATGCTCACAATTTGCATTTCATTTGAGTATTGCAATCGTCCATTATGTTCAGTTGAAGTCAACCATGTCTGTCATTTTCACTTCTCTGTCAGGTACCCGACTTTTTTACTCATTTTGTCAGAGCTGTTTCTCAGTGTGTATTTATCTAAATTCAATGATTTAAAGCTTATTGGATTCAGCTTACTGTCTAGTATAAGCATACAAATTTTCATAGTCATGGAATTTGTAAATCTGGAGTTATGTTTATTTTGCTACTCACTGGTCTCAAACTATAGCAGCCCGTGAAAATCGGGATGATGTCATCAATTGCTAAACATCATTCTCAGTGTTTGGTTCATTATTTTTTATGAGATTACTCTTGAAAGTTAGATCTTTAAGTTAACTAGACTTCCCCAAGAGGAATTAAGTTAATTGTTGTTGTGCTCAGAGAATTATGCAAAACACTAGATAGGTGTATGAACCAAAATAGCAAGTTCTTCACCTCTGAGCTAACTCCAACTTATCTGTTTTGATCTATCTTTTTTTGAGTGATCTTCCCAGGTATATAGGGTGTCTAATACATCCATTGGCAAGCTAAAAGGGCCCACCACATACTCCTGGAGTTCATTTGGCTGGTGTAAATCAAGGATTTTGCAACACCTCTTCATCTTCAAGCACATACCTATCCATCTCTTCACAATTGACATAGAAGATAACTTGGGTAAGGAGTTAGGATTGTCCAGCCTCTATAAGGATTCTGATAGTTCTACTAGTCATACTTCAAAAATCTTCACGAAAATAGATGAGATAGCTGAGCAAGTTGCCAAGAAGCTAGGAGTTCAAAATAGACAAATGCCAAGAGTCACCTCATTGAATCGGTGTTATACTTGCGGAGGGGACCACATGGCTAATGTATGCCCAATGCAAAACAATAGACAGGCTGTTAGACAGAATTATCCGCATCCTTACCAACAAGGTAGGTATCAGAACCAATACCAACAGCCATATTATGGACCACAACAACAGTATCAAGCACCATATAGGCCACAACCAATCCTAGGAAACCAACCACCAGCGCCTGCCAATGTAATTCCAGTTAAGTATGCAGTGGCAGAAGAGAACCTTAATAGAGTATTGGTGCCAGTTCCCCACTGATCTCAGAGAATGACTCTCATGCTCATAGTCCAGACTACTCCCATGAAGGTGGTCCACATGCTTATTTCACAGAGTCGCCTAGGCATGGTGAGAATTACTCGTATCAATATGAGGCACCACCTATGGAACAAAATTGGGAGCCAGAATACTCCAATGTCATGTATACGAATCCCAACCCCAGGCCCCAATTGAGACAAGTAAGACCACAAGCCCCTAGAGGACCATGTTTTTAGATGTCAGGGTGACCATTTTATTCGTGAATGTCCCCACTCACCAACTCTAGGCCAAGGACAGAGCATCACGATACAAGCCTTTTGTCCTGAGTGTGGCAAAGACCATCTCCCCAAATATTGTCCAAGAAACCCCTCCAGTGCACCCAAGATTACACCCATTAATGTGGTAGGCTTAGTGGCAGATTCAAGTGCTAGTAGCAGTAATGTGGCTCCTATACAAGAAGTCACTAGGGCACAAGCCGTAAAACAGGATAAGCCAGTTGAACAATCAGAGTCAAGTGAATCAAGAGAGCCTAGCAAGCGGAAAACAAGAACATGGAAGGATACCAGAGAGAAGGCCAATCGCAAGTGGAATAAAAAGTTATCAGAACTAGAAGAAAGTCTGAAGGAAGCAAAAACAAAAATAGATGACATTGCATCTCAAAGCCCCTCGCATTCTGAAACTCCATCTACTCCACCTCATCCCACCCCACCACCCATTGTAAATAGACCGCAACCAGGGTCTGTTCTTGCAGATCCAACGCCAGAAGGCTTGGACATGATGTTCAAGGCCTACTAGGCTCGACTCCAAGAAGGGCCTACAACTGCAAACCTACAAAAGATTTACCCTAGAGCAGATTTAGAGATTGAACAGATGAAAATGTGCATGAAAATGGTAGAACAAGCTCAAGCCATACTCGAGACTAGTCAAAAGTTCAATCAGACAAACTCTGTTAAACCGGATTTGCATTTCTAGGGCTTACTAGAAAGATTAGAGCAATTGGTAAACAAACCACGAGTTTCTTTACCTCCACAGGCTCAACCAATTATTGAAAGAGGAAGCTCACCACCAATGGGAGCTTGTGTTCTTAATTCCACGGATGCTGGAATACCTCCTTCAATTCAACAGTACTCTCAAGAGTTCTTGCGGGAAATACAAGAAGAGAAATGGGCCAAGGAGAAGGGTAATTCCCCTCTTATTCCTGAGATTGATGATCTTCATGATCAATTTCCCCAAGACATTCCATCTATTTACGGAGATGAAGCAGAACAACAAGAAGATGAAAGATTAGATTTTGAATCTAATACTTTAGAAGAGCTGCCATAATTCACTGGCCCATGGGAATCTGAATCTATTCAGATTAGAGCTCCCACAATACTGGTAAGAAACGAAGACTTAGTGGTTCCAAGGAACACTGATGTCGTGAAGAACACTAAGGTTCAATGTCATCTCATTGTAGAAGAGTTGCTCAAAGCGAAACCTGAGTTATGGAATCATGTGAAGGATCAGGTCCCGGAACTTGATTCCAATATGCCAAAAGGAGGCTCTAAGCGGAAAGTACGAGAGATACCTCTAGAAAAAATAGGGGACATGTGTGAGGGTGAAGAAGGTAATACTTATCTTCCAATCACCTACCAAGGTTACACAATCAAAGCAATCATAGATTCAGGTGCTGGTGTTGCTATTGCGACCACCTCTTTGTGGAAGCAATGGGGACAACCCACATTAAGACCAACTAGAATGAAGCTTCAAATGGCTGATGGTCATTTTGAAAGACCTCTAGGATTGCTCGAAGGGATAACTCTAACCACTTGTGGTGTAGAGTTTGAGCACACATTTGCTATATGTGACTTTGAGAAAAATAATGTTTATGAGATGATCCTAGGAAGACCCTTCCTACAACAATTGCAAATAGTACAAGATTGGGGAACCAACTCCTTGTACTTACAACACTTAGGGGTCACCACCAAGGTCAATTTCAAGGATTACTCCTTCAGAGATGTACGACCCCTACAGTGGAACCCTATTCACAAAGCAAAAGAAGATTCAATCGCTGTGCATTCTGGAAGTTCTCCTGACCCATCACGGTTGCATGAAGATACTCATTTGTGGATGTGCAAGGTCGCAGAGGAAGAGGAAAAATGCTTGAAGGCGAGAGAAGAAGGAACTTCACTAGGAGATAGACCAGTTAGAGACCCAGCCTACACACCGATGATCTTTCCGGATGAGGAATTTGAGCCTCATGGCTGGCCAGAAATCTTAGCCACCATGGACATTGCTGTCAAAGAGGAACAGTGGACACCTCATTGTGATGAGGAGGGTTATGATATCTCAGTGTTCATGTGTCAGCCCTTGCTAGAAGAATGTGACCCTAGTGATGTCATAGAAGAAGAAGAGAATGACGATGATATAGAGTCCATTGTGATGGATAGTTGCTTTAACTCAGAGCGGCACTATCTAGAAGATATAGGAGTGTTCACTCAAAAAGAAGAAGAACCTCTCACAAGTATTCAAACGGTAAATTCAAAGGATGGAAGTGAGAGCAGTCAAAAGAAAAAGAAAAGAAAAGCAGTGAAACAAGAAGAGAAGGAATCATTGTTTGAAGTACCAGAAAACTTCAAGAAATATGAAGTTGATGATCGCAAAATTTTGGTACGAATGCCTACGAGAGAGGCCATCATAGGAGAATCATATGATAATAAAGAAAAGACCAAGAAAATTGTAGTGACCATTGAAGAGAAAGAAGAGAGATGCACATATATAGGAGATGACCTAAGTGCAAGAGAAGAAATGGAGCTCGTAGCTCTATTAAGGGAATATAGGGATGTGTTTGCGTGGCACTATAGAGACTTGAAAGGGGTAGATCCAAGAATTTTCTCTCATACTATCCCCATGACTGTTGATGCCAAGCCCACCAAACAGAAGCCCTACACATATAATGATACATATGCAGCCAAAATAAAAGAAGAAATTGATAGGCTGATTGAAGCTGGATTCATCTATGAGATTGAGCATACTAAATGGGTGTCCCCCATTGTAGTGGTGCCCAAGAAGAATGGGAAGTTGCGAGTGTGTATTAACCTTAAAAAAGTTAATGCCGCTACGATCAGAGATAGTTATCCACTTCCAATCACGGAACACCTATTGGAAGGTGTTGCAAGCAAGGAAGTTTATAGCTTCCTTGATGGATTTTCAGGTTACAATCAAGTAGCCATTACCCCAGAAGATCAACACAAAACATCTTTTGCCACAGAGTGGGGAATTTTTGCATTTTTTGTGATGTCATTTGGGCTCACCAATGCACCTACAACATTCCAAAGGCTCATGTGTCATGTCTTCAAAGAGTTCTTCCGAAAGAGCTTAGAAGTGTATGTGGATGATTTATGTGCTCATTCCCAAGAAAGAAGATTTCACATCCCTGAGCTCAGACAAATTTTCAACAAGTGTAGAGAATATGGAGTGCGTCTGAACCCAGAAAAGTGTGTTCATGGTGCGTCAAGGTAAAATCTTAGGTCATATTGTTTCTAAGAATGGAATCTCAACAGATGAAGATAAGGTATGAGCCATAGCCGAGCTGCCAAGGCCAAGGAATGTTAAGGAGGTACAAGCCTTTATGGGCCATTGTGGATATTACCGTAAGTTTATCCACATGTGCGCGATCATAGCTGGACCCCTTTATGCCTTGTTGTCTAATTTTGAGTGGAACGACGAATGCAAGAATTCTTTCAATGAACTGAAGAAACGTTTGTGCACAGCACCAGTACTGACCACTCTTGATTGGAATAAACCATTCCATGTCCATGTGGATGCATCCAATCACGCCATAGGATGTGTGCTAGCACAACCCACAGGTGAAGGAAACTTAGATTTTCCCATAGCATATGCTAGTAGACAGCTCACCGCAGCTGAACTAAACTATACCACAACTGAGCGAGAGGGCTTAGGCATGGTATATGCTGTGAAGAAGTTTAGACACTATTTATTGGCCAAAAAGTTCAAGTTTTTCACTGATCATCAAGGTTTGTTATATTTGGTCAATAAACCTTGCAATACAAGACGTTTGGTAAGATGGTTCCTCTTACTAATGGAATATGACTTTGAAGTTGTTGTTACAAAAGGTAGAACCCATCTCCGGGCACATCACCTTTCTCGCATTACTTCAGGAGAATCACCGCAAGGAGTGTTTGATGAACTACCTGATGCTTATCTGTTCAATTTTGAAGTTGTTCCTAAATGGGAAAATAAGTTGGTACCAGTCCTCACCTTCGGACCCGCATAATAAGAATGTGAAAACCTCGCAAGAAGAAATTGTAAAATCACCAAAATATCACATATTGCAAGGAAGCATGTACAAACAAGATACGGAGGGTGTGCTCAAGGATGACAAACATACTAGCTAGTTGCAACAAGCCCATGAAGGATTTCTAGGAAATCACTATTCTAAACAACGAACATTGCAGAATCTAAAAGTTTTAGGAGTGTATTGGCCTAGCATGGACAAAGAAATACATGATTGGATTAAGAATTGTCCAATGTGCAGAGAGAGACCACCAGTGGAGCATTCCACCCTTTATCAAGTGTCATTAATTCCTGATTGGAGTGCTCCATTGGTAGAGTTTATGAGATCGAGAACCTTACCCAAAGAGGCTAGTCTAGCAAGAAGATGGAGCATGGAGCAAGAGGCTCAGGACTATGCTTTAGTTGGAGACAACTTATATCAAAGAGGCAAGGATGGTTATCTAAGATTGTGCGTTCACGAATCAGACTATTTGAAAGTCTTAGAAACTGCACACAAAGGTGTTGCAGGTGGACACTTCGGTCCTGATCGAGTAATCAAGAACATTCTATTCTCAGGACTTTGGTGGCCCACTCTTCATATGGATGCTCACACCTATGTGAAGAAGTGTGACACATGCCAACGTGCACAATATCTAGTTAGAAAAGATGAGATGTCTTTGAGGCCAATGATGGGAGGGCTTGCATTTTCGAAGTGGGGCATAGACTTCATAGGTCCTATTAACCCCCCAGCTAGAAACTCCCATGCAGAGTATATTATTTTAGCCACAGATTAGCTTACAGAGTGGGTAGAAGTGAAAGCCACAACAAAGAATGATGCTCAGACTACGGCTAAGTTCTTATTCGAGAATGTGTTCACGAGATATGGGCTACCAATAGAGTTAGTGAGCGATAGAGGCACACACTTCTTGAATGAGTTCATTGAAACTCTTCTCCAAGAATTCTTGGTGATACATAAGAAGTCTGCCCCTTATCACCCACAAGCTAACGGACAAGCCGAGAGCACCAATAAGATCCTCTGTAACGTATTGACAAAACTGGTAAATAATAAATGCTCTGATTGGGACAAACAACTTCATCATGCTGTTTGGGCTTATCGAGTTGCCTACAAAACGGTACTCAACACCACCCCATTTCAGATGGTCTTCCGACAGAATGTTGTTCTACCATTGGAATTCCTCATCCCAGCCTTAAAAGTGGCACAAGAGCATAAGTGGAATGGACATGAATTATCCTCTAGGATCTTTGATCTAGAATGCTTAGGTGAGACAAGGCTACGCGTGGCAGCAGGCATCTATGCCGCAAAGAAAAGACAAAAGGCATATTTTGATGCACACATCAAAGATAAAGGATTGAAAGAGGAAGACCTAGTGCTTGTTTATACGCTAAAGCAACATGCCCGTAAGTTGGAAAAAAGAGGATATGGACCCATGATCATTAATAGAAGTTCCACTAGCGGTGCAGTTCAGTTGGCCACTCTAGAAGGAGATATCTTGCCAAAGTATATTAGTGGATGTAGAGTCAAGTTATACCAAGAACCTCTTACAAAGGATATGCTTACGAGACTCAACACTGCTAAGCAGCGAAAAGAAGAGGAGTTAAGGGTGAGGGAAGAAGCACAAGAAGAGGCCAGAGAGCGTATTAGGCGAAATAAGTTAAGGCGACTAGGCCTAGATGTCAACTCAAAAGCCCCAAAATATCACATGGATATGTGCCAAAAATCGGGCATAACTACTTCTCAAGTCATTGACCAACGTCCCTTTGTGACCATAGAGATAGGACAAGGAAAGGGTGCCAGGACTGTGAAAGCATTGATTGACTCAGGTGCAACAAGTAGTGTAGTTAGATTGTCCTACTGCCAAGACTTGCAGTTGAACATCAATCCCATAGAAGCTTATCTCATAGGATTGGGAGGTGTGGAAACCCCTTGTTTGGGCGAGGTGGAACTTCCCGTCTACCTTCAAGATGTTCCAATGAAAGTCAAAGTGCTAGTGTGTCAAGATGAGAACCTTACAGAACCACTTGTCTTGGGTCAAGATTGGATCCATGACCATGCAGTTAACTTAAACCTAAGAAGTCAAATTCTTCCAGTTTGGGTATAGGAACAATGCATTACATTAGAATTAGAGAACTGCATGCTCACAAATCTAGATGTCCCACATTCTCTTAGTTCTTTTAAGACTAATCATCTGGAAGAAGATGTTACATGTGTCAAAAGCTCTATGATCCAGAAGGACTCAATCATGGAAGGAGACTCTCAAAGGCAAGCAAACTCTCCTTCTTTTTTGAAGATTAAAGCATCCATAGTAGTTCAACCTCAGAAGCAAGCACAACAATTCAAGACAACTGCTATACCAAATAGAAAGACACACTTCAACAAGAAAGTAGTTCCGAGCATGAAGCAGATCTGGGTACACAAAGGAGAGCAACCACCAGCCTTGCCCCCACAAATCCCATCCAGTCAAGACAACCAAGCTAGAAGACAAAGGAAGAATCTTGGACAAGCTCAACCACAAGGTATCCGACAAGTTTGGGTGCCTAAGGAATCAGTTGCAGCTCAACCAGGGCAATTAGAGATGTGGGTACCTAAGAAGCTCTTACATCCACAAAAACCTATGTTCTCCCACATGCAAAAGGTCTCAACAAAGAAGCCACAAAGAGAAAAGGGTAAGAACCACACACAGAGACTGAAAGAAGATCAAATCACCTCTTCAACAATAGTAGGAAGACATGTAAAAAGGGTATGGGTTTGGAAGCCAAAAGTACAAGTAGCCTCCACCGAACCAAAGCGCCAACCACACTGGATACCACAGTTCAGAAAGCATCCAAAGAGGAAGATGCCTGAAGTGATCTCTATAGTGCCAAATGCTATTCTAAAATGGACTCCAATAAGGAGGATTGCATCAGTTCAAGACCTAATGGATACCTCCACCAAAGCCGACATCAACATCCGCAAATAACATCGAAAGCCTCGACGAGCGACAACCATGTGCTCCTTACACAACCTTGTCTTTTGCACCATTCAGGTCATGCATTTCCAGAGTATGCATTAATATAGGGCCACATTACATGGCCGTGCATAGACACAATTGAGAGCCCCATGCACGAGAGCACATTGACACATGTAAACCATTTTTTGATACTAAACTTTGTCTTCTTGTTTTGTGACATTGTTCCACAAAAAAAAAAAGAGAGAGAAAGAACTTGTTCCTAGGTTTCGCTCATGGAACATGAATGAGGCATGCTCAGTTGAAGATTGAACAATCGATTACTGGGCATTTATTAGTTTGGATAGAAGTGTGTCTCGGCTAGCAGATGATATAATTGTTGTCTTATCTGGTAGATGTCAAGAACTTGGCATGAACATGGCATCCACAACTATGGTTCCCCCTTACCATGGTAGGAGTGAAGAGCTTGAAGGTCCGCAACTTGAGAGATGCTTAACTACCATATGTACAAGAGCATCCAAGGAGATATCTGCAAGGGATAGTTTTGGTACCATGCAAATCCTTGTATGTATATTGGATGAGAAGATTCCTGCTTATGAGAGTAGACAGGACCAGGCACTCAAAGAATTTCATCAGTGGATCCTCAACACGGACATTCATCAACAATGTCCATCACAAATGTTGGGAGCACAACAGGACGAGATAAACATTGATCGATGCTTCATCATGGTAAGTATCTTTTACCTTGGCAACACCATAACCATGATAGATTAAAAAACCTCTTCATCGGCATACCCTTGAACACTTAGCTCAAGACCCCAATTTTTACACCATACTTCTTCCAATGCATTTTCCAAGTAAGCATGTATAGGGCTACATTACAAGGCCATGCACAAGGCACATATTTTCCTCAACCCATGCACAAACACACTTACCCATCATTCATTAAAGGTTATTAGTACTTGACGTGATTACTATGAACATCATTTTAAGAAGATCTAGAGGCCATCAATGGCGACTCACAATGACACAATCATCCTGGAATCCAAGGAAGGAGCGCATACCAAGAGACAACAACTTCCAAAGGCTTTTAGTGACAAATGAAGAACTGGACAACCAACCCTGCCACATTTGGGAGGTAGACGGCTCTTGTTCCTACCAAACAAACACTACCTCTCAAAGCACTACATGGAACAACCATTACAACAAGGGTCCGTCAGGGACGACAGACTCGAGAGGGGGGGAGTGTTGAAGCTGAAGTTCAAGGACAAAGCATAGGAGCACATCAAAGATATGGACACACAAGAAGAAGGAGCAAGTAGGGAGCTCCAAGAAGTGTATGTCAAATTTTCAGAAGAAATCCCTATAAAGATAGTGATTTTCATCACTAAAAACCACTGTAAATACCAGTTTCTATTTTTGTAACTTCATTTGTTCAAGCCGAGGAGTCCTTGAGCTTGAGGAGTATTAGGAGTATCATCCTACCATTTTCGTAATTTTTAGACTTCATTTGAGCCCTCAAATAAGCCCTGGAACCTAATTTTTAACTAGGCTGGACACTAGGTCTGGACAGGGCCAAAACTAGTCAAAAAACTATAAAAAGAGCTAGAGAGCTCATTTTTGAGGTTAGCTTGTTAGAGAATAGAGATTTTTTAAGAGAACTCTTTTGCAATCAAAGCTTTCCATTGTTCCTCCCTTTGATCTTACCTTGTGCACGTGTGTGTGTATGTGTGTGCATGTTTGTGTGCTTTCACTCATGCACTTGTGCCTTCACTTGCTCGTGGTCTTCATACCGGTCCTCACGTCTCCGCGGATTGACAAGTAAAGGAGGTGGTGCTTACGCTTGAGCTACAAAGAGGTTACAATAGATGAGTCTATGGAAGTTCAAAAGGAAGATTCAACAACTTCAATGGATACAATAACAATTCATACAACAACAATAACTACCAAGGAGGATACAAAGGAAGGAGAGACTACAACAACTATACAAATTACCAAACTCGAGGACTCACTCCTTCTAATGAATATTACTATGAAGGAAAGTAAAGGAGATGAACATGTATTCGATATAGACTTAGGTTGCTCAAATCATGTAGCAAGAAATGTGGCTCTACTCTTAGATTTGGAGGATCCAAGGAATAGGCATGAAGTCCAAACAGGAGATGAAACAAGGAATCTAGCTGAGAAGATAGGTAATGTGAAGAATCCATATGGTAATATGGACCTATTGAGAAAATTATTGTATGTGTCAACTATCACCAAGAATCTCATAAGTGTAGGAAAAATTTTTGAGAAGGGATTGCAGGTCAAATTCACAAAGAATGGAGCATTTGTTGAGGATCCACATTAGGGATTCAAGAAGATAACAAGAGAAGAAAAATCAGGTAGATTATTATATATGAACTCTGACACTGTTGGAGTTAGATATCTGTGGATGCACATGAACAACACAAGGAAGAAGAACAAGCTTGAAGCACAACACACAATATTGAATGTATTACCACTAGAATGTACAAAGATAAGTAACCCTTTAGGGCTATAGGCATATATACAAGCCAAGGAAAAAACCTCCTAAAGAGGGAAAAAAGTGTCCAGGTGGTCCTAGAGTGTTCACACACATCACTACCTAAATATATCAACAAATCCTCCCCCCCCCCCCCCCCCCCCCCCCCGAGAGTGATGCAATGAACAAGGAGCTGGCACTCATGTATAAGGAAGTGCCAAGCTATGTGGAATCAATCCACAAAAGGAAGTAAGCCCAAAGCTTTATGGAAAGCTTCAAACTTCTGCCTAGGTAGAGCCTTTGTGAAAAGTTCTACAATTTTCTCCTGCGTGGGCACATATGCCAAGATAATCTCTCCAACAGAGAACCTCTCCCTGACATAATGATAATGCACCTCAATGTGCTTAATGTGAGCATGGAACACACAGTTCCTCATAATTGTCAATGTGCTCTGACTATCAGTGAAGATTGTGGTGGCAAAAGACTGACCAACACCCAAATCAGCCATAAGGCGTTTGAGCCACACACACTCAATAGTCGCCATGAAAGCTGCCCTATACTCAGCCTCACAATTGGAAGTGTCTACAGTAGGTTGCTTCTTACTCAACTAAGATATACATGAGCTACCAAGCATGAAGCAAAAGCCACTAGTGGACATACGAGTGTCATAGAAACCAACCCAATCATTGTCAAAAAAAAAGATACAAATCTCATGGTAGTGATCCTCCTTGGGATAAGACAATCAAAATAGCTAGGTACCACTCAAGTAGTGAAAGATGTGCTTAACCGCTTGCGAGTGCTTGGCACCTGGGCAATGCATAAACCTACTCATCTGTGAGACAACAAATTGAATATCTAGTCGATTAATGCATAAATAAATCAAGCATCCAATAGCTTGCTGATAGAGAACAACATCAAATGCATCTACAGCATCATGAAGACTCAACCGTAAACCTATCTCCATAGGAGTGGCAACATGTTTGTAGTCTTCAAGGCCAAAACACTGCAATAATGTGTCAATATATTTCGTTTTACACAAAGCTATTCTGCCATCAACTTGCATAAACTAAATGCCCAAATAGTGATGCAAATGCTCCAAATCACACATTTCAAATGAGGCATGCAAATCAGCCTTAAAATCAGCAATATGCTTCTCATGAGGACCAGTGAGCAGCATGTCATCAACGTACACAACAATGATCAGAAGCACATCATTAGCACGCTTAACACATAAGGTGCTTTCAGTTGGACTGTTCTCAAAACCATGTGCAATCAGATAGGCATGTATCTTTTCATACCAAGCATCTGGTGCTTGCTTTAAACCATATAATGCCTTCTTTAACCTGCTGTTGATAGCAGTCAGGGCACCCAAGGACTGATGAGACAAGGAAGCCAACGGAGAGAGTTAGAGCAAAGAGAAGGTTTAAGTAGACAGAGCAGTCAATGCAGATCTGGCAGATAGGCGCTTCAATTTTTTCCAAATCAACACTTTATAACAGTGATTCTCATCACTAACAATCATTGTAAATACCATTCCACCTTTTTGTAGCTCCATTTTGTGCAAGCCAAGGAGTCCTTGAGCTTGAGGAGCATTAGAAGTACCTACCTATCAATTTTCATATTTTTTTGACTCCGTTTGAGCCCTCAAATAGGCCATAGAACCTAATTTTTAACTAGGCCGGACACTAGGTCTGGACAGGGCCAAAAGCTAGTCAAAAACTATAAATAGAGCTAGAGAGCTCATTTTTGAGGTTAGATTGTTGTAGAACTGAACTTGTAAGAGAACTTTTGAGTAATCTAAAGAACTCCATTGCTTCTCTCTCTTTGTCTTACCTTGTGTGCACGTGTGTGTATGTGTGTGCATGTTAGTGTGCTTCTCACTCACGCACTTGTGCCATCACTTGTTTGAGGTCTTCATACCATCCTCATGTCTTCCCGGATTGACATTAAAGGAGGTGCTACTCATCACTGAGCTACACCAAATTTTGGCGCCGTTGCCGGGAATCGAGCTTTGAAGACGAGCATGTGATGGTAAGACGTAGAGTTGTGACATTGGCGTTGTAGGTAATTTCTTTACTTTTTACTACTTTTCTCTTCTTTACTTCACCATCATCATCACCATCATCATCCTCACCATCTCCCACCTCCATCTCCATCATCGCAAAAATTTCAGTTTTTTGATCATATCTCCTTCCTCCTTCCATTTCCCTCATTTCACTTGTGAGAGAGAGCGAGAGAGTGAATTTTTGTGCACTGCTTTTGCATGTTTTTTGAGTTTCCTTGCAGGATCTAGTTGTCCCAACATCTCCAGTACGTCGCGCAAGTATGGAGATGCTCGGTCTTGTCTCTGTGTCGCAGGCCTCTGTCGATCGCGATTGACAGAAAAATCGCTCCTTTGGTAAAACTAAGTGCACCACAATAGACTAGAGACCTTGCACATCACAAATCCACAAAAATTTCTAAAAAATTTGCATTTTTTCTATCCATCACGACTGATAGCATCAATCACGATCGATAATGTCCATCGCGACGGACAGCCTATCCATCGCGACCGACAAACCCCGACAGACACCTCTGTCCATCGCGATAGACGGTATCCATCGCGACGGACTGCCTATCCATCGCGACCGACACCCTTGTCCATCGCGATTGACAGACCCCGACGGACACCTCTATCCATCGCGACAGACGGTATCCATCGCGACGGACTTCCTATCCATCGCGACCGACATCTATCCATTGCAACCGACACCCGTGTCCATCACGACTGACAGAACCATCGCGACTGACACTCCATCTTGGCAAAAAACATATCCATCGCGACTCATAGACCCCGATTGACACAAAGCCATGGAAAAACCCCGAAACCTCTGTCCATCACGACCGACAGCAGTCCATCGCGATCGACAGCAATCCATCGCGATTGACAGCAGTCCATCGCGATTGACACCCATCAATCGCGATTGACACGTGTCCATCGCGACTGACAGGCCACGACGGACAGCTCCGTCCATCGCGATTGATAGCCATTTTCGGCCAATTTTTTTAGGGTTTTTTAATTTGAGGATTTTGGCTAATTTTAGGCATAAATATTGGGCTATAGGGCATATAAGGAGGCTATAAGAAAATAATTTGAGGAAACCCTGTTGGCCTGTTAGCCTGTTTGAACCCTATTTTAACCCTAGAACCCTGAATTGTCATAACTTCCTCATACGAAATCCATTTTCTCTGATTCTTGTTTTGTTGGAAAGCTCGTGTTTTATTAGATATAGTATTTTGAAGTTGATCATATCCAGGGGGAACAAAACCAAGGGATCTCTAGAATTGTTTGCCATAAAGACAGAGGGCAGATTGATATCTAAATTGCATGAATGGAAGTGATTTGTTAAGTCATTTGAATCTAAGTCTTGAGCTAACTTTGGGATTTTTACAGGTCCACTGAGAGCACTAGAAGGCATCCAAAGCAAGGGCATTCCGCAAGCTTGAGAATGGGGTTCTTGAGCACCAAAGAGCAAGGGATCTGCAAGTGAGGTTGGAATACTCTCAACTCCCTTTGTCAATTCCTAGCTTAGGCTACACGTGAATAGTGCTAGAAGTAAGTCAAGGCAACGATAGGCACGAGAGAAGTCAAAGACTATCTAAGAAATCAAGTTCAAGTCAAGAGATAACCTATGTGTGACTGGTAACTTTAAAGGAAAAGAACTTAACGTGGAACGATAAACTTAAAGTGCAAAAATTAACTCAAGTATTCCTGACGGCGTGATATCAGATAAGATCATAGACACGATAATCAACTAAAAGAAACCAAGTGACTGATACAAATTGATCGGCGACGAGGTTGTACCTTGGGTAAAAATTGGGATTGCTCAGTTAGGCATATGAACCTTAGATCAGGACAACACCTAGGGAGAGATAGACAGAGTCTTAGGTCTTCAGAGGCTAGTGTCAATCATACTGCTAGATCTTGGGCCCAGCAATTGAGCCATTTTTCACATTACCCTAGCTCTGAGACTAGTGAATGAGAGATGTCTCAAGGTATGGAGAGACCCACAGGAAGTTCAGGAGTGCCATATTTACATAGGGTAGAAGGCCCCTACAAGACACGGCTGGAATACCTTAGGACCAACCGATTAGGTGCTAGTATCTATGAGGACGGCCTAGGAAGATCTGTGGTCTAGATCAAAAATCCAGATCAACCCATTGGACTAGAACGTCCAGCAGTCAAGTTTGAAAATGGAGCATACTTGGACAAAGAAGGAACCATATATGTAGTCACCAGTCACCCAGAAAGGACAAATGAATTCAGAAATCTGATCCCAGAAACAGACTTAGGTGACCTAGATCAAGGAAACATGAGTGTAGAACCTAAAACCCCTCAAGGCAAATCAGCTCTCACTAGGATTCTCACACCAGAGTGGGTTCCCCAGGACAATAAGAGCATAGATCTACTCTTAAACCGAGAGACCGATGAAACCTTCTGGAGGTATAAGCCTGATCAACCAAATGAGGTAGGAACAATCACAATCTATGAGTTCAAAGATCCTGATAGCCCATGCAAAGTGACCTACCTAGACAATACTTTAGAGAGGATCTTTGTGGTTACAGAACATGGTAGGCATGCCTACACTTGGAAGGGTGAATTTATTTTTCCCCAACCAAGATCAAATGTCTCTTATGGCCACCTAGGAGCTGGAACGTCCCAAGCTCATGGAGCTCAAAGAGACAGAAATAGAGATAGACCTGAGGTAAGCTTTGCCAACCCAATAGGAAGAGAACGAACGCGAACGGAAACGGATAGAGAAGAAACCGAGAGATATAGAGCCCCAAGGAACCTAAGAAATGCTGATGATTTTCCTTTGCCAAGACCTAGGGAACACACTAGAACCTTGAGGCCAACCCAGCTGGTTAAGTCCATGAAGAATTACTTCGATGGCACTGGAGACCCCTACGATCATGTGGCCGAGTTTAGGCAAGTCTTGAGAGCCGAAAAAGTGGAGGACCTATTCATGCAGTACAATGCCTTTGGTCTAACCCTTAGGAACACAACCCTTACATGGTTTCAACCACTAAATGAGAGACAGTTCAGGAATATAGACCAACTACTAGAGGCATTCATTACTGAATTCTCTAAGAGTGGCATACGACATAACACTTCCTCCCTGATTCACAGCTTCAAGAAGACACCTCAAGAGACTGTTAGACTTGCAGGCAGAAGATTTAGGCAATATCTTGAGAGATGCCCTGTTCCTGAGTTACCCACACCGGCCAAGCAAGTGGCTTTATTCCTAGATGGACTGCTAAGCACAAAGCTGAGATCATATGTGTACTTGAAAGACCCTAGGACAATAGAAGAGTGTGTGCGCATGTGCATTGACATTGAAGAGGAATTAGAACTTTCAAAAATCTACAAAGATTCAGATAGTTCTACTAGCCTCTCTTCCTCGTAGTCCACATCTATTGAGGAACTCGCAGAAAAAGTAGCTCAGAAGTTAGGAGTCTCTAGCAAACAAATCCCAAGATTTGCCCCACTAAAGAGATGCTACACTTGCGGTGGTGACCATATGGCAAATGTATGCCCCATTATGGCTCAACCCCAAGTGAATCCTAGTAGCCAATACTGCACCATAGAATGGAGGTACACCAATCACATCGCGCAAGATTGCCCCTACAATAAGCAAGCAGTTAGGCAAACCTACCCTCAGCCCTATACACAACAGGGAAGATATCAGAACCAATACTCACCACAGCAATATGGTAGACCTCAACAACCCTATCAGCAACCCTACCAAACCCAGCAAAGGCCTCAGCCTGTGTTAGCTCAGCAGCCTCCTACCCCAACCAATGTGATTCCCGTAAAATATGCAGCTACAAAAGAAAATTTGAATAGAGCTATAGTCCCAGTGACTCCATTGCTTTCAGAAAGTGACCCGAGTGATCATAGTTTTGATTCCACTCCATAGATAGTCCTCAGGCTTATTACATGCAGTCTCCTAAACATGGTGACTCCTACTATAGTGAAGAACCGAGTGAACCTAGTTGGGAGCCAGAGTATGCAAATGTCATGTACACAAACCCCAACTCTAGACCTCAACCTAGGCAGGTACGACCCCCATTCCCTAGAGGACCGTGCTTCAGATGTCATGGAGATCACCTCATTCATGATTGCCCCATGCCTGCACCTACACAACCCCAGTCAGTAACGATCCAGGGCTTTTGTCAAGATTGTAGAAAGGAGCATCTCTTACGAGATTGCCCAAAGAATTCCAATAATATGCCAAAATCACTCCTATCAATGTGATTGGGTTAGTAGTAGATTCAACCGGAAGTGTAACTTCCACAGCACCTGTGCAAGTGGTCACTAAAGCTCAGGCTTTGCAGCAGAACCAAGGTTTAGGCCAAGAAAAGAGTGCCGAAGTTAGTGAAACTGAGAGCATAACTAAGAAGAGGACTAGAGCCTAGAGGGATAGCCGCGAAAGAATGAAAAGGCAATGGGCAAAGAAGATGAGTGAACTTGAGGAAAGCCTAAGAGAAACAAAAGCCAAGATAATTGAACTTACATCTCAAACTCCCTCTCACACTACTCCACCACCACCATTCCCATCTCCATCCGCCCCACCACCTTACAACCCGCCTCATGCGACCCCACCACCCCCTAGAGTAGGATCAGTATTAGCAGATCCCACTCCCGAAGACCTACATATGATGCTTAAGGCATATCAGGCCAGAATCCAAGAAGGGCCAAACGTAATCGATCATGAAAAGTGTTACCCTAGAGCAGAACTAGATCTTGAACGAACCAAAATTTGTGCTAAGATGGTGGAATTGGCTCAAACCATGTTTGAAGCCAGTCGCATCTTTAACATCTCTAGTTCAGCTAAGATGCAATTGCACCTTGATGGACTGCTAGAAAGATTGGAGAGGCTAATTGCACAATCAGAAAAGGAGCCCACTCCTCCAAATAAGGGCAAGGCAAGTGAAAGAATAAGCCTTCCTGCCTAGGAAGCCTATGTGCCTAACTCCACAGAACCAGACACATCTTCTTCTATGAATCGGTACACACCAGAATTCCTGCGAGAGATTCAAGCAGAGAAATGGGCTAAAGAGAGTGAAGTCCCTCCTCCCATTGAACTTGTGGATGACGCACATGATCAATTCCCACAAGATATTCCCTCCATTTATGGGGAACAGGAGAGCACCCAATCTCAAGAAAGATTAGACTTTGACTCTAACTCTTTACATGAATTGCCCCATTTCACAGGCCCATGGGAAGCTAAGTCTACTTGTATGAGAGCACCCACGGTCATGGTACAAAATGAAGACTCAATCATACCTAAAAATATGGAGGTAGTGCAAAGCCTCTGTATGGGCTTTTAACCAATTTTGAGTGGACTGAAGAGTGTGAGAACTCCTTCAATGAGCTTAAACGATGATTATGTTCAGCACCAATCTTGACCACACCAGATTGGAATAAGCCCTTTCATGTTCACGTGGATGCATCCAATTATGCTATTGGATGTGTACTTGCACAACCTACTGGTGAAGGTAATATGGATCTTCCAATTGCATATGCTAGTAGACAGTTGAATGCAGCTAAACGGAACTATACCACCACTGAACGAGAAGGATTAGGCATGGTATATGCAGTTAAAAAGTTCAGACACTATTTGCGTGCAAATAAGTTTAAATTTTTTATTGATCATCAGGCATTGTTGTACTTGGTAAACAAACCATGCAATACAGGCAGATTAGTCAGATGGTTCCTCTTTCTAAAGGGTAGTGCAACCTCACTTTAGAAGAGCTACTCAAAGTTACGCCAAAACTGTGGAAACACGTAGCCAAACAATTACTAGAGATAGCTAAACTATGTTCCCAGGTAGGTTCTCATAGAACAGTGCCAGAAATACCATTAAATAGGATAGTAGACATGAGTGAAGGTGAAGAAGGAAACACCTATCTTCCCATCACCCATCAAGGATACACAACCAAGGCAGTTCTCGACTCTGGTGCAGGAGTTGCAATTGCTACCACTTCCCTATGGAAGCGTTGGGGCAAGTGAGCACTCAAGCCCACGAGAATGAAATTGCAGATGGCCGATGGTCACATAGAAAGACCCTTAGGGCTGTTAGAAGGAATAACTCTCACTACTTGTGGTGTTGAATTCGAGCATATATTTGCCATATGTGATTTTAGCAAGAACCATGCCTATGAGATGATTTTGGGAAGACCATTTATGCGATAGTTGCAAGTGGTACATGATTGGGGAACCAATTCCTTGTATTTGCAACACTTAGGTGTCACGACCAAAGTTAATCTCAAGGATTACTTTCACAGAGATGTACCCCCTATCCAATGGAATCCCATCCATAGAGCTAAAGACGATACCGAGTCAGTGCATTCCATAGGATCAGGATCCTCATGGATGCATGAAGACACCCACTTATGGATGTGCAAAGTGGCAGTAGAAGAGGAGAAGAGAGAGAAAGCCAGGGAGGTAGGTGCAAAGGAAACACACAGATCAATTCAAGACCCAGCCTATGCACTTGTAGTATTTCCTGACGAAGAGTTTGAACCTCATGGTTGGGCAGAAATTTTAGCAACAATGGATGTAGCCATCAATGAAGAACAATGGACACCCCACTGTGACGAGGATGGCTATGACATTTCAGTCTTCTCCATAGAGCCAATCATGGGAGACTCAATTCTAGAAGAATGCGAGCCTAGCCCTGATGCATTTGAGGATGCAAGTGACTTCGATCTAGAGTCAATCATTATGGACCCACCATTTGCATTAGATGAAGAATACTTCTATGAAGTTGAAGCTCATCCTCAGAGACATGGAGAGCTTACAAATGATGTGAGGTTAACCACACACGTGACTGCAAAAAAAGAAGGCAAGAAGAGGAAGAAGAGAGAAGTCACACCAGAAGAGGAAGAATCTTTGTTTGAGGTCCCTGAAAACTTTAAGAAATATGAAATAGACGATAGGAGAGTCATGATAAGGATGCCAAAACATGAGGCGCAATAAGGGGAGGCCTATGATAACAAAGAAACCACCAAGAAAATAGTTGTAGCCATAGAAGAAGGAGAGGAGAGATGCACTTACATAGGACATGACCTGAGGAAGGAAGAAGAGCATGAGCTAATAGCTTTGCTAAGAGAATACAGAGACGTATTCGCTTGGAGCTATAAGGATTTGAAAGGTGTAGACCCTGACATATGCTCACACACAATTCCCATGACCTCAGATGCAAAACCCTCTAAGCAAAAACCATACACATACAATGATAATTATGCGGTCAAGATCAAAGAAGAGATAGATCGCTTCGTTGAAGCTAGATTTATCTATGAAATTGAGCACACTGAGTGGGTATCCCCCATTGTAGTGGTGCCCAAGAAGAATGGAAAGTTACGTGTGTGCATCAACTTGAAGAAGGTTAATGCAGCCACCATTAGAGATAATTATCCGCTTCCTATCACTGAGCATCTACTAGAAAGAGTAGCAGGCAAGGAAGTGTACAGCTTCCTTGATGGATTTTTGGGCAGACAGCTTTTGCCACTGAGTGGGCAAAATGTAGAGAATATCAAGTCTGCTTGAACCCAGAAAAGTGTGTTTTCATGGTCAGGCAAGGCAAGATTCTACGGCACATAGTGTCAAAGAATGGCATATCCACAGACGAGGAGAAAGTGAGAGCCATCGCAAAACTACCTAGGCCAAAGAATGTCAAGGAAGTACAAGCTTTCATGGGGCATTGTGGTTATTACCAACAGTTTATACACATGTATGCCATCATAGCAAAGCCTCTGTATGGGCTTTTAACCAATTTTGAGTGGACTGAAGAGTGTGAGAACTCCTTCAATGAGCTTAAACGATGATTATGTTCAGCACCAATCTTGACCACACCAGATTGGAATAAGCCCTTTCATGTTCACGTGGATGCATCCAATTATGCTATTGGATGTGTACTTGCACAACCTACTGGTGAAGGTAATATGGATCTTCCAATTGCCTATGGTAGTAGACAGTTGAATGCAGCTAAACGGAACTATACCACCACTGAACGAGAAGGATTAGGCATGGTATATGCAGTTAAAAAGTTCAGACACTATTTGCATGCAAATAAGTTTAAATTTTTTATTGATCATCAGGCATTGTTGTACTTGGTAAACAAACCATGCAATACAGGCAGATTAGTCAGATGGTTCCTCTTGCTAATGGAATATGACTTTAAGGTTCTGGTGAGGAAAGGGAAGACTCATTTGAGAGCAGATCATCTCTCTAGGCTCACATCAGGAGAGGCTCCATAAGGAGTATCAGATGACCTTCCTGATGCTTACTTATTTAATTTGGAAGTTGTACCTTAGTGGGCTAAGACACTAGTGCCAGTATTGACATACGGGCCTAAACATCCAATAGTAAACACTCAAGATAGGGAGATAGTAAAAGCCCAAAAATACCAGATCATGGCAGGAAGTATGTACAAGCATACAGATCAAGGGAACCTAGCTTGTTGTGTGGAAGAGGATGAGTACGCAAAATGGTTGCAATTAGCACATGTAGGTGCATTAGAGAAACACTACTCGAGGCAACAAACCCTACAGACATTAAGGAGACTTGGAGTGCATTGGCCGACTATGGAAGCTGATGTCCATAAATTGTGCAAAGAATGCCCAATCTGTTGCACCAAACCACCCGTGGAGCATGCCACTCTTTATCAAGTGTCCATAGTGCTAGATTGGAGTGAACCACTAGTAGCCTTCTTGAGGACGAAAACATTCCCTCAAGATATGACCCTGACGAGGCAAAGAAGTTTAGAACAAGAAGCCCTAGACTACTCACTTATTGGTGATAATTTATACAAGCGTGGTAAAGATGGTTACCTGAGACTATGTGTCCATGAGAGTGAATATCTCAAGATCTTGGAAACTGCTCACCAAGGTGTAGCAGGAGGACATTTTGGACCAGACCGGGTGATTAAAGCAATCCTATTTGCAGGATTGTGGTGGCCAACCCTTCATATGGATGCACATACCTATGTGAAGCGGTGTGATGTCTGTCAGCGAACTCAGTATCCTATACGCAAGGATGAGATGCCATTGAAACCTATGATGGGTGGACGGGCATTCTCTAAGTGGGGAATAGACTTTGTAGGTCCTATTAACCCCCCAGCTAAGGGTTCACATGCTGAATACATTATTGTGGCCACGGATTATCTAACCAAGTGGGTAGAAGTGAAAGTTACCACGAAGAACGATGCTCAAACGATAGCTAAGTTCTTATTTGAGAATGTGTTCACTAGATACGGGCTACCTATCGAGCTAGTAAGTGATAGAGGCACTCACTTCTTGAATGAAGTTATTGAAAATCTTCTCCAAGAATTCTTGGTAGTACACAAGAAGTCTGTCCCCTATCACCCACAAGCTAATGGCGAGGCTGAGAGCACAAATAAGATTCTATGCAATGTTTTGACAAAACTAGTGAATAATAAACGCTCTAATTGGGACAAACAGCTACACCATGCTATTTGGGCATATAGAGTGGCCTATAAAACGGTACTCCAAGCCACTCCCTTTCAGATGGTGTTTGGTCAAAATGCAGTGCTACCATTGGACTTCTTGATACCTACATTGAAAGTAGCACAAGAGCATGATTGGACAGGCCATGAGCTCTCCTCTAGAATCTTTGATCTTGAACGATTGGGTGAAACACGATTGAGAGTGGTAGCAGGAATATACGCAGCCAAGAAGAGGCAAAAAGCATATTTCGACGCACATGTGAAGGACAAAGGCTTGAAAATATGAGACCTAGTCTTAGTCTACACTTTAAAGAAACATGCATGGAAATTAGAGAAGAGAGGCTATGGACCTATGATCATAAATAGGATCTCAACGAGTGGAGCAGTTCAGCTAGCTACACTAGAAGGTGCTGTCCTCCCTAGTTACATTAGCGGATGCAGAGTCAAGTTATATCAGGAACCCCTTACGGAGGAAATGTTAAATCGACTCAATACTACAAAAAAACGTAAAGAAGAGGAAAAACGAATTCGAGAAGAGGCACAGGCACAAGCATTGGAACGCATCCAAAGAATGAAATTGAGAAGATGGGGCAGAGATCAACCTAGGACAGATGCGTATGCAGATCCAGTGTATCCTATGGCTATGTGTGAAGTTTCATAGCTCTCATAGAATAATTGACCGACATCCTTTTGTAAATTTAGAAATAGGACAAGGAGAGAGTGCAAGGATTGTAAGGGCCTTGATTGACTCAGGTGCCGCCACTAGTGTTGTTAAATTTTCTTACTGTCAAAAGTTGAAATTAAATCTCAATCCTATAGAAGCATATCTCATAGGATTGGGAGGCGTGGAGACCCCTTGCATGGGCAAGGTGGAACTTCCCCTCTACATTCAAGATGTTTTACTGACAGTTAAAGTACTAGTGTGTCAAGATGAGGATCTCACTGAGCCTCTTGTCTTGGGTCAAGATTGGATTTATGATCATGCAGTCAACCTAAACCTAAGAACTTCAGGTATGAGTAAATCATAGTCGAATTATAGTTGAGTTAGAGAATGGAGCACTCAAGGAACTAGGAAAGGCACACACTCCTGGTCCTTCCAGGAGTACACATGAAGATGACCATGCTATTCTTGTCCAAAACTATGTGATGTAGAGGGATGAGTATCTCAACAAAGAAGTCAAGGATACGATGGAACCCCCTTCTTTTCCAAAAGCCACAAGGATGCACCAACCAAAGGTGGATCAAATGCAGAAGAAGCAGACAACTTATGCTCGAAGTCAAAAGAAAGTATGAAGCAAGGTGTCCCAGCCACTAAAACAACTGTGGGTGCGGAAAGGCGAGCATCCTATTGCGGTCAAACCACAACAACTGGCTCAACTTCCTATTAGTGATCAACGACATGACACTAATAGGAAGTCTTCCAAAAATTCTTCTGCAAAAGCAAAGTCTATCTGGGTACCCAAGAAGTCGATGAAGGTTGACCCACAATCAAGGGAAATTTGGGTGCCTAAGGCTTGCTTGCGGGCTCAAATAGCCACACACAGACCACACCATACACAACATGGTTCACTCACACGAACAGCTGAGTCCCACCCGTATTCGACACACCCGAACACATATTTGTCCCAGAGCACGAGTAAAATCACTTGTAAATGGATCCCTAAAAAGCCTCATTTACAAGCTGACATTCTTATGAAGCCCACTAGAGTCTCCAAAAAATCAAAACAGAGTGCCATCCACTATGTTTGGCAACCCAAACCTTGTAATAAACCACCTGACCCATTTGTAAAGCCACTTCCACTTACTAACTGCATCCACACTGCACCCGACCCCCCAATTATCTCATAGGTATTCAGCATCAGCTAACCACACTTCACACTCACATCCATGCAAGCACTAGCTAATCAACTAACTACATCACAATTCATCAAGTTAATGTTGTAACGGGGACACAATGTCATTTTGTGTCCATTACAATGTTAACATTTATTCATATATTCTCACAGAACCGACAGCGATTTCTTCAACATGGCCGAGGCTGCAGGAACAAGCTCTCAAGCAAGAACGAGCGAGCAAGTGGTGGATAAAGTTTACCCATTATGCTGGAGACAAATGAAAGACCAGAGGAGTTGCAGGCCATCCAAATCATACCAGTAGCGGACCCTCCCAGTGGCCATACCATGCCCGTAGGAAAAGCTTCCCACTGGTTTAGTGAAGTTGCAGGACCCTTGGGCGAGGGATCATACCTATGGGAGTCAGAGTTGGACTCCAATGGGAAGCAAGGTAAATACCATTTCTTTACAAGGGAATTTGAAAAGTTACAAAATGCAGAAGGTATACGTCCGGTATGGGAGAAGGCAGGATTGGATGCATACTTCAGTGCCCGGCTCCCAAAGCCTGACTTCATGCGATGTTACTATCTCATCAATACCTTGACTCCAAGCAAGAACCCAAAAGGTGCAAGCTCATTTGTGATCCCATCTCTAACAAAAGGAAATGAGCTCAAAAGGTTTAGGCTCTCAAACAACTTAGTGAGAGAGGCCCTAGATATGCGCAGAATGCATATTCCAACCGAGAAGGAGACCCTAGTGCCTGATTACATGAAGAATCAAAGCCTCACCAAGCTCAAGGACATGGTGGCCATGATGCCCAATATTGCAATACACCTTCGCATGTGTATGCAACACTTTGCTTTTTCGGCCCAAGATAGATTCACCATGCCACCCAAGAAGATATGGTTTAGTTTGTATCTGGCAGAGACGCAGAACCTCACCATCAACTTACCCCACTCGATAATTGATCAGATACACCTAGCCCACAAACGATGGCCGCGGAAGCATGTCTTATAAGGATGTTGTGCTCTGACTAGAATCATTTATAGGTGTTTGGCTTATGACATTCCTATTCAACGGGCCCTGATGTGGAATCGAGTACAGCAGTTTAGAGGACGGACATCCACTGGACCCCCTTCCAAATAGATGAGAGGAACTGTCCAAGTACCTTGTGCTCAACCACGTGGAGCCACCCTAACACCAGATGTTACCCCACCACCCCGAAGAGTTCGGCCATTCACACTACGACTTCCGAGACGCAGCACCGATGGCCCGAATTTGATATTTCCTCCCATCCCAACCGATCTTGAATTTCCCAGTGGTGCACCCTTGGAAGAACTCATGAATGAAGACTTCAAACAGTTGTTAAAAGATGTAGATCTTGAGGCAGAAGAGGAACAACAAGTGGAGAATGTTCAACAGTAGGCAACCACCTCCCAAGTACCTGTTACCACAGTTGAAATGGATGAAGAGGACGACGAAAGATGAAGAATATGAGGAAGATGAGGAGGAATATGACCACAGGCATCAAGATGAGCAACAAGAAGTGTGAGAACTTGTAGGTGCACCTGCATACACAGCTCAACTATAGAGGTTGTACGATACGATCAAAGCAGTGCAAGAAAGGCATCAACTCTCCCTTGCATCAGGCCAAGCCTTGATGCAAGAAATGCTAGCACATGACGGAGTGGATCAACATTTTATTAACACCCTCAAATTAGTGTCAGAATCATTAGGAGTTCCGGAGACTATCCACACAACAGTCCGCCAGTCCGTGAGGTATGACAAACGTAGAGTCGACACATTACCACGAGCAGGTAAGACTATCAAAATACCCATCACAGAACCAGACGTAACCATCAAAACCACAGCTACCCCCACCACCACCATTGACCTCTCTGCTGAAACTTTTGTTCATACATCTCCCATCTCACCCCCGCACCCCCCATCCCCTCCTTCTCCACCACCACCACCACCTCCCACCATGGAAGAAACTGCAGTAATCACATCTACCTTCACTTACAACCCCACCTCATCCACATCCTTCTCATTTCGAGAGCCAACCTCACAAGACACCCTCTTCTATTCCATCACCAATCCCTTGTACACTTCACCCTTTTTGTTCTCCGAGCCCATAATTGGCCAACCCATAATTCCGAGTGTGGTTGGAACCCCCGCACCCATAGAAGGCGTCCTTTGTTTCCCAGTCTATCCCCCACTACAGGTACCCCCATTCCATGAACGCCACTTTCCATCTGCCCCCTACACCTCATTCAACCCAACCGCACCACCTCAATACCCATCTTTCATGGAGCAGTCCATCCGCACTCTAGTGTCTCAGAGGCACAGTCCCCACATGTTTGCAACAACATCAATCTACACAAACACCACACTCGCTTCACCTACCATACCAACTTACATGGTAGCCTCTGCACACACCACTTTGTCCGACCCAATGGACATTTCTCCAGCCGCAGCACCTCTCCCCACAATTCCACCATCTCCCCCTCCCCTACCCCCCACCTCACCACTCACCACATCATTCGCAGGCACAGCATTCACTACCTCCCTTCCCATTCCCACTCCCCCTACATTCCAAACTTTCCCCCTTGCATCTCATAATGTAAATAGCACATTTAATACATTACTTCAGTGTGCACATCAACTGCACAAGAATATCATCAATTGGAAGAACATGCCACTGCCCTCCAAGCAGAATCTTAGTGCCTACAGGCTAGAGTCAACACTCTAGAAGCTGATTACCAAACGCTCCTAGCAGAACATACCACTTTACAGCAGGCTCACACAGAATTGGAATCAAAGATATCAACGGTGGATGATAAAGCAGTCAAGGAATTGGAAAGTGTGCTCCAGGCGCAAATGATATCCAATGCTACACTCAGATGCAATCTTGGGCTATTAAGGAAGCATATGGCAACAACATTAGAAGAGAACAAGCGGCTTCAGCAACAAAACCAAGACAATTTTGAAGCAGCTATGGAAGGAACCGCAGGAGCAACCATTAGCCCTACCAAGTATAGAGCAGTCCCATCAGAAGACATCCGCATCTTACTCGAGGAGCATGCGAATTTTTTGGAGTCTTACGAAAAGTTAGAGGCTGAATGTGCTGACCTAAAGAAGCAGATAGCCGATGCCCCCACAGCTCAACAGGAGCTGGTAATCTTGCAACACTCTACAGAAGAATTAGAGACCCTCCGGAAGCAGTTGGCAGAACTCCAAGCACGTCTCTTACCATATGAAAGGCCACCCTCCCCCGCTGAAGAACCAGAACCTGATACAGTAGTGGAAATCACTGTCGATGATACCTATGAAGAACCATACGAGCCAATGCCAACATCCGGCGGTTGAGTTATAGAAGAAGGACATGACACTTTAGAAATTGGAGTCCTAGATTGGGTCAAAAGGATTGAGAAAGTGGGACGAACACATGATGATCGTGTCGCTGTGCAAATTCAATCCCTCACAGACTTGGAAGAAACTGTGCTTCGATCTTCTTACTTTCAGCATCTATCCCACCAACGGTTAATCACAACTTCCGAGCCACAATACATGCCTTACTATGTCTTGCTACATGATTATAATGCAGAAATTAAAAGGCATACAGGGAAGGAGCCCACATTTGCCACTCAATTTGAGCCGGAGGACTTATCGGAAGATGCACGCACTGGCTCAATCTTCCCACCTAATTGGCGTGCACGGTTACTAATTGATTACCCTGAGATGATGAGCACCTGGGCAACCATGCCACTGTATATCAAGTATAATCCATGTTATTGCCCAATGGTCCGTCGCAGATCATGGCAAGCATTTGCAATCAAGGTACACAACAATAAAGAATGCTCGGCATGGGTAAACTATCCATATTTTGCTCCACCTCGAGGGACCCCAACCGTAGCATACATGATATCAACAATTTGACACTGGTCTACGTGTCTAAAGAATGTACCCGACATAGCAGCAAAAATGTGTATGAAAATATTCGAGCTCATGATAATTGTCTTCAAAACCTTTTGGAAGGTACAGGCTCCATACATTTCCGCCCTTGGATTCTCTCAAGGTAACAAGGATTTAGTCTACGACATGAGCCAGACTCCCTCGGTCAACATAATCTTTGCCTGGCATGCACGAATAAAGTATTTACCCGCATGCTTCAAGCAGACCTTTGAAGAAATGTTCTCTACAGGCTTCTGGGAACATCACTCGGAAATTTTCATTCCTAGACCAACACATTTGCTACATCTATTCGCAGTCAAACAAGCCATCCATGCAGATCAATTACATCTGCCACATCCAGACATTCCAGGACCGATTGATTGGGATCGCATGATGACAAACTTGGCCAGAGGACTATGTATCCAAGAACATCAGCTTGCCACTCATGTTGTGGAGTATTACATCTAGCACTCCCAGTAACAAGGGTCTGTCAAGGACGACAGACGCGAGAGAGGGGGGGTGTTGATAGCAGTCAGGGCACCCAAGGACTGATGAGACAAGGAAGCCAGCGGAGAGAGTCAGAGCAAAGAGAAGGATTAAGTAGATAGAGCAATCAATGCAGATCTGACAGATAGGCCCTTCAATTTTTTCCAAATCAACATCTTTATAACAGTGATTCTCATCACTAACAATCATTGTAAATACCATTCCACCTTTTTTTAGCTCCATTTTATGCAAGCCAAGGAGTCCTTGAGCTTGAGAGCATTAGAAGTACCTACCTATCAATTTTCATATTTTTTAGACTCCGTTTGAGCCCTCAAATATGCCATAGAACCTAATTTTTAACTAGGCCGGACACTAAGTCTGGACAGGGCCAAAAGCTAGTCAAAAACTATAAATAGAGCTAGAGAGCTCATTTTTGAGGTTAGATTGTTGTAGAATTGAACTTATAAGAGCACTTTTGAGTAATCTAAAGAACTCCATTGCTTCTCTCTCTTTGTCTTACCTTGTGTGCGCGTGTGTGTGTATGTGTGTGCATGTTAGTGTGCTTCTCACTCACGCACTTGTGCCATCACTTGTTCGTGGTCTTCATACCATCCTCATGTCTTCTCGGATTGACATTAAAGGAGGTGCTACTCATCACTGAGATACACCTGCACACCTAGATTTCATGCCCTTTCTGCACAAAGCCAGGGTGCTAAAAAACATACACTTCTTCATGCAAGTTACCATTCAAAAATGCAGTTTTAATGTCCAACTGATGTGCATTCCAAACATGATGAGTGTAAGTGCACAGATGCTATGAATATTAGTCATTTAGCATGTAGGTGCAAAGGTCTCATCAAAATCAATGCCTCTTTCCTATGCATAACCCTTTGCAACAAGCCAAGCCTTATACCTGTCAACTGTTCCATCAGGCTTATGCTTCAGCTTGTATACTCACTTAGTGCCAATGGCCTTCTTGCTAGGAGGAAAGTCACATAAAGACCAAATACCATTCTTCATTATAGCATCATATTCAGATTGCATAGTAGCCATCCAATTTTTTGAATTTTGTGCTTCATCAAATGAAATAGGCTCATTCTCATCAGAGAGACTAGACGCAGCCATAGCATAGCAATCTTATGCAAAAGAGGAGAACCTGACTAAGTATGATATTATAGAGATGCATCTAATTTTTTGTCATGCAAGGTCTGCACTAGCCATTTTGGCATAGTTTTTGCCTCCTCAATATCAACTCTCTCATCAACAACTACATCATGTAAATCTGCATTAGAAATGGAATGATCTGCATCATCACATGAAACTTGCAAAGGTTGAGAAGTTGCCCCATTAGGACCAACACTAGATTGTCCACCTGTAAAAAGAGGCAGCAAAGTATGATACATATCTTTGGAGTTAACATATGTCTAACATATGTCTCCTTAGTACATGAAAGTAAAGGCTGAATAGCATCTTCCACAAAAACAACATCACGACTAACCACAATGCATTTTGTCTATTGATGATACAAACGATAGCCTTTGCTTTCAGAACTGTACCCAACAAAAATACATTTCACTACTTTATCATCAAATTTTTTGCAATGTTGTTTAGACACTAATGCATATGGCAGATAGCCACAAACACGTAGATGAGCAACAAATGGATTGAGACCATGCCAAGCCTCATATGGAGTGATAAACTACAGCGCTTTAGTGGGACACCTGTTAAGCACATATATTGCACACATAACAGCCTCAAGCCAGAAACTATGTGATAAAGCCTGACTCTTGACCATACATCTTGCCATCTCCATGAGTAACCTGTTCTTCTGTTCAACAACTTTAGTTTTTTGAGGTGTATACGACATTGTACACTGGTGTTTTATCCCACATTTAGCCAAAAATGCATTAAAATTAGAAGACATATATTCCCCCCCTTGATTAGAATAGAGGGTGCCCATTTTACATGCTAATAGATTTTGAGCCAAAACCAGAAATTGTTTGAAGCACATGCACAATTCAGACTTTGCTTTCAATGGATATACCCATGCATGCCTGGAAAAATCATCAATGAAAGTCACAAAGTAAAGATAATCTCCAAAAGAGGGTGTCTGCACAGGACCACATACATCATTATGAAAAAGCTACAATTTTTTAGTACCTCAAACTCAACCATCTTATGGAAATGAGGAACGTTGCATTTTGCCCAAAATACAACCTTCACATACATGTTTACCAGGTGCCTCAAGTTTGGGCAAAGAGATTTCTGCAGGCATAGCAAACTAGCAAAATTCAGATGACCAAAGTGTGCATGCCAAAGCTTTGCATCTGACATAGCATGAGAATCATGTACTGCACACGCTGAATCATTCATAGATTATTCATAGTCTATGCGCTTATACAGCCTAGGACATAAAATGCCAGAAGCAATAGTCATGTTGCCATTTGAAAGATCATGAAATGTACATCTGTCATCAATAGATTTCACAGCCAAACCAATCTTGGCCAATGCAAAAACTAATAACATATTTTTCTTGATCCCTAGTACAAATAAAGCATCTAACAATGTAAAAGAACTATCATCAGCAGTAGTTAGAATGATCTTACCAACTCCCATTATAGGATGAGAGGAGTTGTTGGTGCATGTGATAGTATTCCCTATAAGGGCAGACTCAAGTGAAGTGAAAAAACTGTGCTGCGAGGTAATATGTTTGGTTGCCCCACTATCGAAATACCAAACATCTGAGTCTTTTGCAGACATACACTAATAATGAGAAGATGCTTCAAAACTACAAACAATAGTAAATGCCCATTCTTCATTCTGCACAAGATTAGCAGACTCTATTTTTGGTGTAGAGGCCTCTACAACAACCATTCAAGCATCTTTTTTCTTTGCCTCTTTTGCAGCCAGTTTTGGACAATTCTTTATGACATGATCATTTGCTTTACAGTACTTGAAAAACAATTTCTGATTTTTTGTTTTCTTATCATCTATGTCATCCTTCTTTGTTTGTGCAAAATCAGTAGATTTTTGCTTACTAGTAGAAGAGCTCCATTTACCTTTGCCCTTCTGACTAGCCATGAAAGCTTGATCTGCAACACGCATAATAGACCTGTTCTGCCTAGACTGATCTTCCTACAACAAAAGAGAAACTAACTCTTCAAATGTTAAGGCATTTGGATTGCCTTTCATCATCAAACAAAGAGTAGAGGCAAAACTCTGAAATGAGTTGGGAAGACCATTCAGAACAATCTTTACAAGTGAACTATTAGGAAGAACTTCATCAACAGAAATCAATTGTCCCTTAAAATCCTTGATCTTTGTCAAAAAATTGTCCAATCACCTTCATTCATGTGCTCACTCTCCAATTGTTTTTGGAGGTAAGCAACATGAGCCTCCTTCCTAGCCTAGTACAATGTGGTAATTGTATTCCAAGCATCCTTAGTTGTTCTGCAAGAGCGAATGTCAAGAATAATGGCATGTTGACAGATAAGGCTATCAATGCATGTGCCTAAGCATCTCTACTATCCCAAAAAATTTGCTCTACAATAGGTGCAATAAGAACGGCAACACGAATAGGAATCTATAGAATATCACCATGTTCGACACCATCTGCATCAGCTTCATTTGCAGGTGTAATAGGAAGTTTTTCAAAGTCCTGCACAATATGTTGGAAACAATGTCCATTGGTCCATTTTACTAAGAGGTAATATGTTCAATCTCACTCCCTCCTATAGCAAATGGCGCTGGGCATGTGGCTACGTCAATTGCCTCCTATCCTAGCCATGCTGGTTTGATCCCCATCGGCTACAGTTGAGCGTTCACGAAAGAACTTCTTTTGCTTTATGAAAAGACGGACAGTGACGGACGGATTTTTCCCGATTGAGTTTTTCACAGCAATGTTTTTTTTTCTCTCTTAGCGATCGTATTGCTCGTGCTTTATTGGTTGCTTTTGAAGGAGCTTTTCAAGGTATAAGCAAAGCTATAAAAGAAGAGCATTGACTTATTGTTTGACATCCTTCACCTATTACAACACAAGCTTTGGAGCTTGGTCCCTCAATAGAGGTGGTGTTTCTTAGCACATGGGATAGCCATGGTGCTATTTTGGAGCATGTTGAGGAGTAGCTATGGAGTTCTTCTTGAAGAAGAAGAGTGTGCTCACACTCTTGCTTATGGAGACGACTTACCCATCAGCAGCTTGGTGGTGTGGATCGACCATTCACATGATGTATTTGAAGATTGTCTTCTACATGAAGATTTCGGTGTACTTCAAAGACATTGGATGGTGGTTAACATAAGATTTACATCTTATGTTAAGAATTCAGGAACATATTCTCTTTATGCACATAGGTACTACTTGAAGATTATGGAGACAGTAACATCCATATCAGGAGGAGTCCTATTCGGCATAGGTACAAGAGAATCAGTACGTATATGCTTTATGCATATTTGGATGAGGTGTTAGAGAAGATATGTTCATAAGAGTTTGAGGATTTCTGACAGCAAACTTGTTAGCATTCTTTGGTACTTTTGTAAGTATGTGATCTTTTCACACACATGTCTGACTTAGGGTCTTCCATAGCCTAAAGTTAGATGAAGGTTTGCTGATTATCAATTTTAGACTGATCCTTCCTCTTTCTGTCACTCATATTCACTCTTCTACAACCTATCAGGTCACACATCTCATGTATATTTAGATTTTTTTCCATACATCTGAATATGTTTGTTACATTTGTACATTCACTCATCCATCTATTTCTGTTCACATAGAGTGGTTGAGAGTTTTGCTCCCACATTGTAAATTGACATTTGTATATATGATAGTGTGAGTAAGCAGTGGCTTACTTAACACTTTACACATGTTGTCTAGTCTCTCTCTATCTTTGTCTCATCATTTGTATGATCAAGTGTGGTATGTTCATGTTTTGTCAATATTGGAAGATTGCTAGATTCTATGTTGTATATGCTGGACCCATGGAACTTGGACCTGTGGTATTAGTAATGGTACTAAATTTCCAACATTTGGTATCAGAGTTTTAGGGCTTTGGTATGAGAACATTCAGGCTCTCTTATATTCACAAGTTTCCTAGACTTTCAGGTTTACAACATATGATTTAAGAGCATCTTCTAACATTTGACATTTGACATACACACTTAATTTAGATAAGTAGAGATTTGAGAATTAGACAATTCAGTCACATGTTTATTCATCAGTGTGGAGTATGAAGTTGATGATTTGTTAGCAGCCGAATACTTCTATAAAGTTGTATTGTTTGAAGATCAAGACTTGATGAAGAGAAGGCTACTTCAAATTCAAGGAAAAACAATGGTTTGGAGAAATGAAGGAATCAGATCAACATCAAATCACAGGTATCAGTTTCTACTATCAAATTATCATTTGCAGGTCATATCTTAGAAGAGCAGTTATGAAGAGATTTGAAGGATTCAAGGAATTCTTTTATACACTTTCATTATTTGAAGGTTAAAGGCTACATCAAAATAGGTATCTAGAGGTTTTTCTAGAGAGTTTTGAGAGATCTCTTTCATGGCAAGAAAGCTCATCTAAGAAGACAAATGTGGAGAGCGTCAATTTTTGTTTTCAACCAATCTTGTGTTGTAAGATGGTTGGCTAACTAGGTAATCTAGAGAGGTAATTCAGCATTCAGGTAAAAGGTTGGTGAATTCAATCATATTAGTCACATTTGAAGCAGAGTTTTGATTTAGAGATATGAGGAGATGGTAAAACATGATTCTATGTTCACTTCCATTTGTATACCATGTTTGTTTTGTCTCTTACTCTTAGCACTGGAGGAAGAGAAAGAGTTCATTTGAAGAAGTTAAGAGTGCTTGCTACTTCAATATGAAGAGAACAAAAAGGTATGGAAGAGAAGTTTGAAGATGTTGAAATCATCATCAGGTGGAAGAAAGATGCAGAAGAGAACAAAAAGGTATGGAATAGAAGTTTGAAGATGTTGACATCATCAGGTGGAAGAAAGATGCAGAAGAAGAAAATCCAATATTTCCAGAGGAAAAGTAAGACTTCCTTTTACTCATATATTTTCCATATAACTTTCCTACTTTATCCTCTACATCCAAAGACAAGTCTACGAGAACATCTTGTTTGAAAATAGTTTAAAGAAGAAGCAGTTTCTTGTTTTGCATTACACTTGGTCATTTTGACAAAGAATTGCATTGAGAGAAAGAAAAGCAGCAGATATATGTTTTGACTTATATATGTATGAGTTATGTTTTAGTTGAAGCTTTTAAGCAGGCAGCTTATATGTTCCCTCAATGAATTCTTGGAGTGTCAATACAAAGCTACTTGGTATATGACAAGTTGCAGAGAAGTATATTTCTTCTTTATCTAACTCTTGAGGTAAAAGAGTTTTTTGTAGCAGATGTTGGAGACTTGGGTTGAGGTTTTGTGTTTGGAAAAGTTACCTCATATTCAGTATTTTCATAAACCTTCAGAAAATTCAAATTTTTTGATGTACCAGTCAGTTGAAGAATCTACTTTCTACGATTGTCTTGATTTTTGGATACATGCTTGTATTCAAAAAGTTGTTCCATCAAATCTTATCACTTGATTGAGAAGTGGACTTAGCCAAAAGAAAATCAAGCAGGTACTGTCACATTTCACCCGAGTAGAATATGAAAAGATGAAGTATCAACCTGCAGCTTTTGGAGTTCTCAAGGTGAGAAGTTTGTCCACTTATGTTTCAAGTAGGAGTTCCAGATTCTTGGGAAGGATTTGTTTGAAGAAAAGTTTTACAACTTTGTGAGAAGCATGGACACTTGGAGACATTCAGGTAGCAAATCAAACATTCATTCATGAAGGTTTGATAAGAGTAGATTATACACAGGTATTTTGTCAGAGAGATTTGTGATCTTGAAAGATCTTGTATGATCTTATATGATCTTGGATGATCTTGAATGATCCTGAAGATCTTGAGTATCTATGAGTCAGTTGTCTATCCTTTGTTTGTGACGATTCTTAACATTGGAAGAAGTAAGTCAAAGATTCAGATTCTTTTAGATTTGTATTGCAGAGAGATAGAAGAAGATACTTGTTATGTTGCAGAAGGTTATGAATCCTAAAATGCTTTAAGCAAAGGTTTTATAGGATCAGCTAACCTTATACTATAATTTGGAAAGCTGGAGAATGACAGGGAAAGCTATTGGCATGTGTATAATGCTAATAAAAAGGGTTCAGAGATTTTTGTTTCAGATACAGGTATTGATCATTGAAGATCAGATTTATTGAAAGAAGGAAGACGTTCCAGATTTCATAAAGTCTGATATATTTGGAAGAATTTTGGATAGTAGTGTTAAATCATCCAGGGGGGTGATGAAACATGAAGACTTATTTTAAGCCATATATGAAAGAATGCAGAATCATATCTATAGGTATTCTTATTTCAGGTATTCCTACATTTCCTTTGTCAGGTTCTCTTTATGTTCTAGCTTTAAAAGAAGAAGGAAGAAGAAGAATGTCTGGAGAAAGTTCCTATTAGGATGTTCATATTCAGGAGAAGGTTCCAAAATTCTATTAAAGAGAAGCTTGATATTTCAGAGAGGTATGTTTAAGAGGTGCGCACATATATGTTTATACCAGATTCTGAGGAAAGAGGTATGAAGGATTTACAGATTGAACAAGGATGAAGACATGATGACATCATAGATATGATTTTTTGATGAGACTCATGAGTTGAGTTAAGTTCAGTTCAGTTGAGTATAGTCAGAGATGAACTAGAAGTGTTCATAGTACACTAAGTTGTGAGTTGTTAGTCACAGGTTCCAAGATTCGGTTCTTGATTATTTTTAGTGTATCTACATGACACAGCAGAAGTACGTTGAGAAAATTTTCGCAAGGTAAATGCAAATATGTGGATCTTAGTATATGTTTTCAGGTTTAAGAAGAGAGGAGATAGTAGGTTCAGAGTCATTACATGCTACATTTGTTCTCAAGCAAATGATTGCTTGATGTGTACACTATTGGATATCTAGTTTGCATATTTTCTCAAGTATTATGGTTCATATTAAGAAAGTTCAGGTTTTTGAAGTTTGAAGAAAAGTAAAATTCATTTTTGAAGAAGACTTTTGAAGAAAAGGTTTGAAGGTCAATCCGGGAGTACAAGTTTGAAGATTATGAAGTTTGCACATCCAGTCCAGATTATACCAATATGACATTGTAGGGGGGATTGTTGGAAACAATGTCCATTGGTCCATTTTACTAAGAGGTAATACAGCATGTATAGTGTACAATCTCACTCCCTCCTATAGCAAATGGTGCTAGGCACGTGGCTACGTCAATTGCCTCCCATCCCATCCATGTAGGTTCGATCCCCGTCAACTGTAGCTGAGCGTTCGTGAAAGAACTTCTTTTGCTTTATGAAAAGACGGACAACGACGGACAGATTTTTCTCGATTGAGTTTTTTGCAGCGATGTGTTTTTTTTTCTCTCTTAGCAATCGTATTGCTTGTGCTTTATTGGTTGCTTTTGAAGGATGTTTCCAGGTATAAGCAAAGCTATTACCATTATCTCTCCTTCTAATGTGGCTAATTGTATTACTCCACTTGTCAAAAGTCTGTTAATGATCATCGGTCCATAACCTCGCTTTTCTAGTTTTTGTGTGTGTTGTTCCAGTGTATACACTAGGACTAAGTCACCTTCTTTTAAGCCTTTGTCTTTCACATGTGCATCAAAATAGGCTTTTTGTCGCTTCTTTGCTGCATATATGCCTGCTACTGGTTTCTCATAATTGTTCCAAGTCCATTATCCTTGATGATAATTCATGGCCGGTCCACCAATGTTCTTGTGCAACCTTAAGGGTGGGTATCAAAAAGTCCAAAGGAAGCACAACATTTTGACCAAAAACCATCTGAAAGGGAGTTGCATTGAGTACAGTCTTGTAGGCCACTCGATATGCCCAAATAGCGTGGTGTAACTGTTTGTCCCAATTTGAACGTTTGTTGTTCATGAGTTTCATCAGTATGTTACAAAGGATCTTATTAGTGCTTTCTACTTGACCATTGGCCTGAGGATGGTATGGTGCAGATTTCTTCTAAATCACCATAAAATCTTGTAACAAATATTCAATGACCTGGTTTAGAAAGTGAGTCCCTCGATCGCTCACTAGTTTTATAGGTAATCCATATCTCATAAAGACATTTTCAAATTTCCAGTCCTGTGGGCATCATTCTTTTTTGCGGCCTTAGCCTCTACCCATTTGGTAAGATAATCTGTTGCAACTATGATGTATTCTACATGAGTACCTTTTGCAGGGGGGTTAATGGGTCTGACAAAGTCTATACCCCACTTAGAAAATGCACGTCCTCCCATCATGGATTTTCAGTGGCATTTCATCTTTGGGAGTAGGAAACTGAGTCCTTTGGCACACATCACATCTCTTAACATAGGTGTGTGCATCCATGTGAAGAGTGGGCCATCATAATTCTACAAATAGTATGGCTTTGATTGTCCTGGCAAGGCCAAAATGACCTCCTGCAACACCTTGGTGTGCAATCTCTAATATGGTCAAGTAATCACTCTCATGAACACATTGTCTTAGGTATCCGTCATGTCCATGTTTGTACAAGTTATCACCAATAAGTGAGTAGACTTGAGCTTCTTTCTCTAGACTCTGTTGTCATGCTAAATTCATTCCTTGAGGGAATGTTTGCATCCTCAAATACGTCACTAGCAGTTCACTCTATTCTAGTGTGAGAGGCATATGATATAAAGTGTGTCTGGCAGTTCATCTGCTATCCCTTGAGGAGCTTCTCCCATAGTTAACCTTGAGAGATGGTCAACTCTGAGGTGGGTCGTTCCCTTCCTGACTATTACTTCAATGTCATATTCCATGAGTAATAGAAACCAATGTATCAATCATCCCATGTTACATAGCTTATTGACTAAGTACAATAACGCTTGATGATCCATGAAAAACTTGAACTTATTTGTCAATAAGTAATGCTTGAATTTCTTTACCGCATAAATCATTCCTAATCCTTCACGTTCTATAGTGGTGTAATTTCTTTCTGCTGCATTCAACTATCTGCTCGCATAAGCTATAGGGAGGTCTATATTACCTTCATTCGTGGGTTGCGCCAACACACATCCTATGGCATAGTTGGATGCATCCACATGTACATGGAATGACTTATTCCAATCTGGGGTTGTTAATATAGGTGTTGAACACAAGCATCATTTAAGCTCAATGAATGAGTTCTCGCATTTGTCCGTCCATTCAAATTTGGTCAAAAGAGAGTACAAAGGCTTTGTTATGATAGCGTACATGTGCATAAATCATCGATAATAACCACAATGGCCCATGAAAGCTTGTACTTCATTTACATTTTTTGGGCTAGGTAGATCTGCAATTACTTTCACCTTTTCTTCATCCGTAGAGATCCCATTCTTTGACACAATGTGTTCTAGAATTTTTCCTTGCCTGACCATGAAAACACACTTTTCTCGATTCAAGCAAACCTGATATTCTCGACATTTGTCAAAAGTTTGCCTTAATTTAGGGATGCGGGTAAGTCTCTTGTTGGAATGATCACATAAGTCATCCACACAAACTTCCAAATTCTTTCGTAAGAATTCCTTAAAAACATGACACATGAATCGCTGAAAGCTGGCGGGTGCATTTGTTAGACCAAATGGCATTACACAAAATGCAGATATGCCCCATTTTGTGTCAAAAGTCATCTTATGTTGATCTTCAAGAGCAACGGATACTTGATTACAGATTGAGAATCCATCAAGGAATCTATAAACTTCCTTGCTCGTGACCCTTTGCAATAAGTGTTCCGTGATAAGAAGAGGTTAACTGTCTCTAATCGTGGTAGCATTAACGTTTTTAAGGTTAATACACACATGCAATTTTCCGTTCTTCTTGGGCATGACCACAATGGGGGATACCCATTCTATATGCTCAATTTTATAAATGAATTTTGCTTCTATCAAGCGATCGATTTCTTCTTTGATCTTAGTAGCATAGTTATCGATATACATGTATGGTCTTTGCTTGGACAGTTTAGCCTCTAGAGTAATAGAGATTCCATGGGAGCATATATCTGGGTATACTCCTTTCAAGTCTTTGTAACTCCAAGCGAACACATCTCTATATATCGCAATAGGGCAATTAACTCGTCTTCTTCTTCATTTGTCAAATCATGCCCTATGTATGTACATTTTTCCTATACTACTGTGAGAGTAAGAATCGATGTAGCGAGTTAGACAATCACAATAGTGGTTTATTTTTTATTTTTTTTCCATCAATGTATACAAGTAAGAAACGCTTTCACGAGTCGAACACGCATACAATTGATGGTTAAAAAACGTAGGACTAATTATATAAATAGAAATCAGGCATATGTAAGAGATGCATATGAGAATCATACAATATGCATGAAACAATGAACAAAACAATAAAATAAACAATAAATAAAAATTTAATCAATACCTCAATGATACAGTGAAGGAAGCTCTCTATGAAAGAAATGGTAGGATTAGAGCTCTATAGAGTAGCAATCAAGCACGTGGGGAATGAAATTTTTGATCGAATGTAAAATTATATATATTTTTTTGCTAGGAATTGCTTTTCAATCAAAAATGCTTTCGATCAAAATATTTTTTTATCGAAAGTTTATGTTTGTTTCTTTTTTGGTTTTTATTTGGATAACCACGAATAAAATTAACATATTTGGTACTTTTTTATTATTCGGTCAAATAAATGCAACCTAGGAGAAGATTTCTCAAAGTCGACACCATGTTGTTACTTAAAATCCTTTGCAACCAGTAGTGCTTTATACTTTGGAGAAGCACTATCCAATGTGAATTTCAACTTACATGCCCATTTACATGGTAAAGCTTTCCTGCCCTTTGGAAAAGGTATGGAATTTCAAGTACCATTTTTGTGAATAGAATCAAATTCGCTCTTCATGGCATGCTTCCACCTGAAATGATCTTTTGTCTACATATCCTCTTTGTAGCAAGAAGGATCACCAACATTTATTAGCATAATAAAATCCAAAGCTAGAACATATCTATTAGGTGGATGCAAGACACGTGCATAGTTGAATGGTTGTTGAATAGGAACATTTGCATAGTGATCTGACTAGACATTCTCCTGAGCATCCCTATGTGTAACATTCTTATGCATGATAATTAGACGACTAGTAACTTCAACAAAAGTATTCTCTCATCAACCACCTCAATGGGTTGTTTATGCATCTTAGACTCATTGAAAATGACATCACTAATTTTGATCACTGATAATGTTTCAAGATCTCATAAGCAATATCCAAATTTACCTTCTTGACCATATCCATTTCTTTTACTAATGATCCAACTTTTGTCTAAGTTTCTTGGGTATATGAACATATGCTTCACACCCAAAAACTCAAAGATGATCATAATAAGGTGGCTTCCATGTCCATAATTCTTTTGCCAATTTCAAAAATTTGTCAATACTAGGTGAAAGGTTAATCACATGAACTGACATCAATACTGCTTTTGCCCAAAGGTCTCATGAAATATTTGCATGATGTAGCATAGAAACTAATATATCTTGAATAGTTCTATTCATCCTCTCAACCAGAACATTTTGTACTAGGGTATAAGGAGCCTCAAAATCTCTACAATTTCCTCTAGATGGATGGAAAAGGTCGGATTCATGTGAGGTATTCTCATCTTCATTATCTGAATGTAAAGCCTTGAGCTTACTTCCTTTTTGAATCTAAACTGAAGCAAGCCATTTTAGGGAATATCTCATCCTTTGATTTGATAGGATAAACCTATACTTTTCTAATAGCATCATCATGAAAGTGACAAAGTAAAGAGAACCACCTAATGAACTTGTGTGAATAAGAGGACACATATCTATATGAATGAGATCTAAAGGCTAACTTGAAGAGTCAATGTGTGTCTTGTGCACATTCCTTCATTGAGAGAAGGTTCTTACAAAGGTTTGGTACATAAAGAACATCTTTGAGTGGCTTGATCTCACCTTTAGAGTTTGTGACTTGAACTTTGCCTCTTCCTTGGATCTCAATGCACTTGTTGTCTCCAAGATAAACTTGACCTTTGTGCTCTTCATACAAACTCATGAAGGCTCAATGCACTTGTTGTCTCCAAGATAAACTTGACCTTTGTGCTCTTCAAACTCATGAAGGTCATCTTTGACATTGCACATGTGTGATGAAGCCCCAATATCAAAAATCCATTTTGATAGGAGTGGATGCTACATGTGCCATGTGTTTATTTGTGAGAAAGAGATCTTCACTTGTATAGTGAAAGTAATGTTTGGGCTTTGGAGTAGACTTAGAATGATCCTTTTTCTTCTTCTTGAAGCAATACTTTTCGATGTTTCTAAGCTTGCCACAAAAATTGCAAGTGAAATTCTTCTTTCCCTTGTCCTTAGACTCTTGAGTGCCTTCTGAAGTTTGTTCTTGTTGAAAGTAGCTTTGTCCTTCATAGCTATTTCTTGTGTTGCTTGGACCTTTTGCCTAGAGTCATGGAGAAGCAAGAGTCTTCTAGATTCTTCCCAAATGAGTTCTTGAACTCGGTTATAAAGAGTGGTTATAAAAGTCTCGTAAGACTTAGGAATCTTGCTGAGCAATCTTATGTCCATGTCTTCACTTGAAATCTTTCATCCATAGAGTACTAACTTGCATTGATAATCTTCAAATTGGGCTATCACCTTTGTGATGGTCTCTTGAGGAAAAATAGAAAGATTGTGAAATTCGGCCTCTAAAGCAAAAATCTTGGAAGGTTTCTTATCTTCATATAGATTTTCTAGAGTATCCCAAGTTTCTTTTGAAGTATTACATGCAGTGATGTGACCCTTTGTCAATTCATCACATGCGAGGAGAAGTTGGCCTAATGCCCTTTTATCTTTGATGTTCTATATATTCCAATACTCTACATCATTGACCCTATTTGGTTTGGGTTTTGACCTATCTACAACTTCCGAATATTTGTGTAGAAATATGCATGCATGACATATTTCCATAGATTATAATTTTGACCATCTAAGCGTTGTTCCTTAGGCATGAACATGGGCATGAAGGAAGGTAAATAACTTGCCATGGATGATGAACTTGCTTCTTTCTTTGACATTGCAGAAGTGGGGACGATCTTTTAACACTTTAACATGTGCTTGGAATGTGGCAAGAATGAGTGCCAAGTATTGAAAAGCACTTCCTGAAAAGATAGGATGCGGAGAAGTGCTAAAAAGTATGTTCACCTATGCCTTCAAGCGAGAAAATGATGGTTTGAAAGTGCTTAATAACACACACCAAAGTCATGTTTTGTGCAAAAAATATCACTTGAAAAATAGCCACAAACTTTGGAAAAAATTGGAAGGCTTAGAGTAGCCTTGGCACCAAAATGGAAACCCTGGGGGGGGGGGCGGCAATTACAATAGCCCTACACTTTTGGATGAGAGTGACGCCTTAGAGGGGGGGCTTAGAATAATCCTAGAGTTGATGCAAGAAAGAGTCCTTGGAGAGGGGGGCTTAGAATAGCCCATTGCATGTAGAGAAAGTCACATTTTGGGGCTTAGAAGAGACTCTCAAGGCATACATACACAATACTCCATTTTCTTATATTTTTGAGTTACAAAGGGAAGGCACTTAGTAGATACTTCCACTTTCTAAGTGTGGATACAATTCCCTAAAATTTGGAAAAAATCACTTGCCATTTAAACTTCAATGTCATTTTAGAATTACTATTTTTCTTTTCATTGAAAGATATGGAAAAATTCCTTATATTTAGAAAGTCTTCCTCATTTTAAGGGAATGGTTAGAAATTGTCTCCTCATAATGATATAAAAATCTTATTCCTTCATTTTAACTTCATAAAATGTCTCCATTCTTTAAGTTTTTGGGTAAATCCTTCTCTCTAACTCTTATGATTACATACATTTTTTGAGGTTTTAATGGAACTAACCCTAGATTCCTTTGGTTCCAATTAAAGTTTGAATATTTCTCTTTTTTCTTTTGTTTTATTTTTGTTTTAACTTCTTAAACTCATCCTCTTTTTATCAAAGTGTTCAATCTTGGCTAGGAAAAGTCTTTTGGAATATATCAAGAAAACAATAATCATAACATTACCTCTCCTTGAAAATTATAGTCATCCTTGAATCCAAATTAATGAGAGGAAAGCATTGGTCATTTTTTCTTTTGTGATAGAGGATACCTTTTCATCCCATCGGCATCATTCTATAAAAGTTGGTCCATTGTAAATGCTAAAGTTGTATGTGTGGGTGCAGGGAATGCAAAATGCACTACTCCTAGAGCATGAAGACCAAACAAATATGACACTTCATAACACATTAAGAAGAACACTTAAGAAAATACTTGAACAATGACAACATAACAAGTGGAAATGTATATAGGAAAACACTAGAGCCATGAAAAAACTAGAACTACACTATCTACTCAAATCCCTACTTCCAAGGTACCCTCATGCTAGCCCCAACTAGCAGGGACTTCTTGGCTCCAATGTAAGAGTAAGATAGTGAGTCTGAGTTTCTAAATTGGTCTAGGCTTATGAGATAGCTCTTCTCCTAGACAAGACTTAAGGGCCAATACCTAGTACTTCATACACATCTCTCTCTATGTATCCTCTATGTATTCTTCTTTGGAAGAGCTTTCCTTTCATAAACAAGAGGAGAGACATTACAAGAGGGGTTCTGTTACAAGATTAATTGGGAAGTTAATGTACTAGGGCAATTATATTTGCTAGTTATGAATACCACACTTTGTCTTATAGTGGCTAAATGGTTGAGATTTACTTTGTTCACCTTGTCGGCCTCTACAGTTATGTGTCACCTTGTCAGAGCTTAGTTCACCTTGTCTCTTAGTACGAAATGAAGTTGCTTGCCTTGGCACCCTTTGTAAGACAATAGTTACACAATATAACACAGGAGCAGTAGCAGAGAAGATAACAGATATAGGAGAATCTCAACAATTTTCTACTAACAACAAGTACAAAGGTGATGGTGTTGTCCACCCGTGCGCTCTCAAGGTAGAGCTTAAATGGTGATCTAGACAACTCTAGATAGGGATTTACAAGGTAGAGATATGCTAGTTCGATTCAATATCTCAGGTAGTGCAGAAGTCATGTATATATAGGATAATGGGCAGCCTTCCATGGACGGCTATACGTGGGTGGTAGAGCGTGGGCAGCCACTACCTTTGTAGTTGCCATGCACGGCTTAGGCCAATTAAATCGACCTAACAAATATAAATGATTTTTGACTTCGAGAGGGAATATTCCCTTTACCATAGCATCGACGATGCTGCCCCCAGACCCCCACCAGGGGGCTCACTGGCCCCCTGGGACTCTCTAGCCAAGGGGCCCGCTAGCCCCCTTGGACCCCAACGGAGGCTACTCCTCGCCCTAGACCCCACAGTTGGGGACCCTAGTAACTCCCTTTCCTTAAAATACCTTACATGTTCCAATATGACATTCATCCATTATGCAAGTTGGGATTCACATCAATTGGGTAATGCATGCTTGGCTTCTCCTCATAATGGGGGCCTTACAAAATGTGCATACAATCATGAGGGGTATACATTGATCATATACTAACAACCCCCCTCAATGTTTACCGAATGGTAAATCAAGTAGGTCTCGATCCTATGCCCATCTGTTGAAGATGTCTGTTGAGCTGCTCTCTTCCAAGTGCTTTAGTGAATATGTCAGCACAATTTTCCTTTGTTGGGCAATATTCTACCTCCACAATTTCGTCTTCAATTAGCTACCCACTACTAAATTCTTCTACACCACACCCCTCCTCAAGGCTCGTTGGACCCCACACATAACTCACTTGAGTTCTCCACTCAACAAACAAACCTTTCTCATAGTTATCCACACTTAACCATTCACCCACACCCATACACACACTACTCTTCTCTACCCCTCCTCACTCACACTGAACATGGTCTAGGAATTAATGCACATATGTATGATGCCTTCAGATCAAAATGAATGCAAGAAACTCCCCACCCAAGTTGTGGGAAGGAATATGCTTTTCTTTCTTCTTCTATTCTGTTGGCAGTAGCCAAAGGCACAGACGCAGAGGTAGCATGTAAAGGTAGACTACAAAGAGTTATGGGGAGCCATGCAGTCAATTTTTCTAGAAAAATATATGTGATATTACTCTTTCAAAACACCAAACAATGATGTTTATCACTTTTGTAACATATGTATCATAGAAAGACCCAATTTTGTAACTAGTAGCTCCATTTTGTGCAAGCCAAGGAGTCCTCAAACTTGAGGAGCTTAGCTAGAACAAGCATACCAATTTTGGCTATTTTTAGATCTCGTTTAGACCTCCAAATAGCACTGAGAACCTATTTTTTAACTATGTGAGACACTAGATGTGAAACCGATCAAAGCTAGTAGAAAAACTATAAATAAAGCTAGAGAGCTCATTTTTGAGGTTAGATAGTGTCAGCTTGTATGAGTTGAGAAGATTTTAGAACTAATTTGAGCTTGTAATAGTGTTATTGAGCAATAGAGTCTACTTTCAACCTCCCATTGTGTCTTGCTTGTCTCTTTCTTGTGTGTGTGTGTGTGTGTGTGTGTGTGTGTGCATCTCCATGCTTCTCACCTTCACTCTCACTACATCTTGTGTTCATCAATCCCATCGACCCCATGCCATTGCGATTGGCTCAAGCCATCGCGATGACCCACTTGCCATGTGTCCTCTAGACCATTGCAACAATACAGGTACGCCATCATGATGCTTCAATTTCACACCATTGCGATTGGCTCAAGCCATCGTGACGCCTAGTGACCATCACAATGGGCCGATGCCACTCATTAGGTAGACCATCATGATGACTCATTTTTGGACCATCACGATGCCTTGTGACCATCGGGATGGGCTCATGCCATCGCGATTACTCATCGCAACGACTCATTTTTGGACCATCGCAATGCCTCACACCCTTGGACCATCACGACGCCTCGCACCCTTGGAGCATCGCGACGGTCCCAGACCATCGCGATTACCTCATACCATTGTGATTGTCCGCTTGAAATGCCAAATTTGGGGTTTGGAATTTTTGCAAGTCTAAGGCCAATTTGGTTGAATTTTTGAGTGATTAGGCATATTTGAGACCCGTTAACTCATATTTGGAAAAAAGCATGACTACCATTTTAACCCCGGAGAGCCTAAACGTCTATAACCTTTTCATTCAAAGTCCATTTTATGAGCTCTAGGGCTCGTGAGAAAGCTCTTTTCAAATTCTACACGATCTCAAACTCTTTTTTTTAAGAATAACGCATGGATATTTAGATAGTATCAATTGAGGTTGACCCATCTGTGGGACTAGGAAAGCAAGGGGGCACTTGAGAATTTCATAAGGAGAAAAAGGGACCCTTTAAAGTGTATACATCAAGGTGTCTGATTGATTTAAGAATTATTCTAAACATTGAATTGTGATAGGCCTAGCAAAAGTCATCCAAGGGCAATCAAAGCAAGGCCAAGGGTGAACTAAGCAAGGCTTGGGAAGCATGACTTCTTGGGCATCAAAGCTATCAAAGAAGTTGAATCGAGGTTGGAAGAATACTCAACCCCCTCAATCGATTATTAGCTTAGGCTAAACATCTAGCATTGTGGATTAAATTAGGATTGTGATAGGAACACATCAAGTCCAATAGACTTCATTCTTTCAAGTCCAAGAGTAAGATAAAAGTGTGCTAAATGAAAGTCCAAGAGTAAGATAAAAGTCCTAGAGGAAAGAACCTAAGTCTGACGGAACGAGCATAGATTGAGACAATACAAGAATTTAAAAGAATTGAGAACAAAACTAGTGACTAATAACAAAGAAGCATTGGAGATGAGAAAGTGTACTGAGAGGTCAAGGAAGAAAAATTCATGAACCTTAGATCGGGCAAGCATGCAGGTAAGGCAAATAGACAAAGCCTTAGATCATCAAAAGCAAGTGGATGAACTACTGCATGCTCGTGGGCACAACAATTGAATAGTTACCCTTATGAGTTGGGCTCAAATACTAGTGAGTCAAAAATGGTTGTTAGCATGGAGAGAACAGAAGGAGGGTTAAGCATAGCATACTTAGAAAGATCCAAAGGATCCTATACAATCCAATTAAAATATGTCTGAACCAACCACCTAGGTGCTCGCATCTATGAGGATGGTTTGAGAAGATCAGTGGTTGAGTTGCATAACCCTAACTAACCGATTGGATTGGAACATCTAGTGGTGAAATTTGAGAGAGATGCTTACATAGACAAAGAAGGAAAAATGTACATCATAAGTAATCAACCTAATCATGCCAATGAGTTTGGTGTAGTTAGTCCCGATACGGAAGCACGAACCCAAGGAAAAGAACCATTAGGAGACGAAACTAGGACACCTTGAGGGAAATTTGTACTGACAAGAGTACTAAACCTAGAATGGATCCCTCAGGATAATAGAAGTACTGAATTGTTCCTGAACAAGGACACTCACCTGGAAAGGTAGTATATTTGGACAATACTCAGAACGAGTATTTGTAGTGTCAGATCATGCGAGGCATGCCTATACATGGAGAGGTGAGTTAGTATTCCCCCCATTACGAGCAAATGTAAATGCTAGTCATCATGGTGCTGGGACATCTTCAGCCTATGGTACTCAAAGAGAGAAGAACAAGGAAAGACCAGAAGTAAGTTTCAGTCACCCCTTAAGGAGGGATACACCAACCATGGACACCGAAAGATTGGAACGACAAATGGAACCAAGAATACTGGGTGGTAGAGATGATTTTCCTCTGCCTAAACCACATGAACATCCAAGGATACTAAGACCCACTCAATTAGTAAAGTCGATGAAAAATTACTTTTGATGGGACAGGAAATCCCTATGACCATGTTGCCGAATTTAAGCAAGTATTGCGAGCAGAGCAAGTAGAAGACATGTTTACACAATACAATGCATTTGGACTCACGCTAAAGAACACGGCTTTAACTTGGTTCCAACCATTGCAACAAAGGCAATTTAGGGATATTCATCACTTTTTAGAGTCATTCATCACAGAATTCTCTAAAAGTGGAATCGGACATGATACTTCATTGTTGATTCATAGCTTCAAGCAAACCTCTTAGGAAATAGTCAGACTTGCAGGATGTAGGTTTACACAATATGTCAAGAGATGCCCAAGGCAAGAATTACCCTCATAGGCCAAGCAAGTGTCTTTGTTTTTAGATGGCCTCTTGAGCTCTAAACTTCGCTCCTATGTCTATTTGAAGGAACCCAGAACACTAGAGCAATGTGTAAGGATTTGTATAGACATTGAGGACAATTTAGGAGATGAATTAGAACTTTAAAAGGTCTATAAAGACTCAAATAGCTCATATCAATCATCCTCAAAACTCTCTAGCTCGATTGAAGACCTAGCAGAAAAAGTGGCCTAGAAACTAAAAGTCTCTAGCAAACAGATGCCTAGGTTAACAACCAACAAACGTTGTTACACGTGTGGTGGTGATCATATGGCAAATGTGTATCCCAATGTAACACAACCTCAAGCCAACCCTAGTGGCCAATACTGTACAATTGAGAGATGATACATGAATCACACAGCACAAGACTGCCCATACAACAAACAAGTAGTGCGACAGAACTACCCGCAAGCATACCCCCAACCAGGTAGGTATCAAGGTCAATACAATGCTCAGCCTCATTATTATAGGCCTCCACAGAATTACCCTTATCAGGCTCAATAGAGACCACAACCCGTTTTGGCTCAATAGCCACCCCCAGTTAATGTAATCTCAATCAAGTATGTTGCTATAGAAGAGAACCTTGATGGAGAGTGTTAATCTCCAAAAGAACAACCTACTCTTGAATTTAGAACACCTCTATATCAAGAGTAAGTCAAAACCTTCACCAATTTAAAAATTCAATGACCAAAAATCAATTTCTTGACTAAATTGTGAAGAAGGAAATTCCTCAGAAAGTCTGCTGCATAGATCTTACTCATTGACTGAGTAAATGTGTAAAGTTTTTTATGAAACTTTGCACAAGGTGTCGCCTAAAGATTGCGCACCTTCTCCAAGTCAAATCACTCCAAAAGATTCAGTAGATCTTGAGAAATCTACTTACCAAGTTACCTATGTCTAAATCTGCACTTCTGAGAAGTCGATTTGGACACCCCTAACTTCTTAACTTTAATTCTCTCAGTATAGAACCCGTTTAAGCAAATGCTTTTAGCCAACCCTAGTGGCCAATACTGTACAATTGAGAGATGATACATGAATCACACAGCACAAGACTGCCCATACAACAAACAAGTAGTGCGACAGAACTACCCGCAAGCATACCCCCAACCAGGTAGGTATCAAGGTCAATACAATGCTCAGCCTCATTATTATAGGCCTCCACAGAATTACCCTTATCAGGCTCAATAGAGACCACAACCCGTTTTGGCTCAATAGCCACCCCCAGTTAATGTAATCTCAATCAAGTATGTTGCTATAGAAGAGAACCTTGATGGAGAGTGTTAATCTCCAAAAGAACAACCTACTCTTGAATTTAGAACACCTCTATATCAAGAGTAAGTCAAAACCTTCACCAATTTAAAAATTCAATGACCAAAAATCAATTTCTTGACTAAATTGTGAAGAAGGAAATTCCTCAGAAAGTCTGCTGCATAGATCTTACTCATTGACTGAGTAAATGTGTAAAGTTTTTTATGAAACTTTGCACAAGGTGTTGCCTAAAGATTGCGCACCTTCTCCAAGTCAAATCACTCCAAAAGATTCAGTAGATCTTGAGAAATCTACTTACCAAGTTACCTATGTCTAAATCTGCACTTCTGAGAAGTCGATTTGGACACCCCTAACTTCTTAACTTTAATTCTCTCAGTATAGAACCCGTTTAAGCAAATGCTTTTAGCCACGAGTAGCTTACCTTCCAACTTAAAGATTAAGTGCTTACTTGCACAAAACTTTAAACTATGGAGTGAGAAATCACCAAATCATTAAGATCGAAATTTGCGCCTGTTTCAGGAACCAGTGAGTACTTTCTCACATATAAATGTTCCTACACACAATTCTCTTAACGTGATCACAATTAGACTCTCAAACTCTAGCCATAGATTGATTAACTATGGACTTAGATATCTCCAAAAGGAATTCACAAAAGATCTATCACACAGGGAGAAAACACAGAAACATCGGGCGCAATTTTTCCTTCTATTTCTCAGAAATTTACAACTGAGTGAGGATGGAGAATTCAACGCACTTCACATATGTCTAATGACATTCTCAACTTCTCAATACACTATTTTCATGATCTCCTATTGTCTCCCTACTTATGTCCCGACATTTTTCCAAAATATTTATAGGCAAATATGTACAAGTTTATGACTATTCAAAACTCTAAGTGATCTATGTCTTCACTAATGTACATATGTGTACAGATCATTCATCCTGTGAATGTATCCATTTTCTTTGCTTCAAAACTTGATCTTATCTCCATCCTTTGTCCTTCAAATCTTCAATTGGTGATTGGTCTGCACCAACAGCTCCCCCTCAATCATCAATTGAGGTTTCTCTAACCTTCTTTATGCCTGCCATGTCTTTAAACTTCTGTAGCTTTGGTCCATCCAAGCTCTTTGTAAGCATATCAGCTACCTGATCTTTTGTTGAAGTATGTATGACTTCAATCTCCTTATCCATCACCTTCTCTCTTAGAAAGTGATATTGTATCTCAATGTGTTTAGTCCTGGCATGAAAAGCAGGATTAGCAGCTAGATATAATGAACTCATGTTATCACCATAAATGATAGGTATGCTTTGTATAGTGTCAAAACTCTTCATGAGAGTTTTAAGCCAAATCACTTCTTTTGCAGCTTCAACCATGCCTTTATACTCAGCTTCTGTAGATGACAAAGCAACTGTATGTTGCTTCTTTGAGCACCAAGAGATTAACTTATCTCCCACATAACACATGTATCCATAGGTTGACCTTCTATCATCTGGATTACCTGCCCAATCTGCATCACTATAAATCTTGATATTTGTATCTGATGTATAACCATAATACAAACCTTCTTTGAGTGTACCCTTAATGTACCTCAACACTCTTTGACCTGCAATCCAATACTCTTTTCTAGGACAATGCATGAATTGAGACAAAACCCCTACTGCATATGATAAATCAGGTCTAGTTAAAGTAGCATAGATAAGACTACCAACCAAACTCTGATATTGTCTCATGTCCTTGAATTCTTCACCTCCAAATTTACTCAATTTGTGATTCACTTCCATTGGTGTAGGTGCTACCCTGCAATCATTCATTTTAAACTTGTTTAACAAGTTCTTCAAATACCTTTCTTGGGTCACAAATACTCCATGTTGAGTATATGTAATCTCCATGCCCAAGAAGTATGATAAGTCTCCCAAGTCACTTATTTTGAACTCCTTTTCCATTTGCTTCTTTAGTCTTTGTATTCCTTCCTCATCTGTACCTGTAAGGATTATATCATCAACATATATGCACATGTATATGAAACCATTATCACTTGCTTTGATAAGCAAGCTACTATCTGCTTTAGACACCTGAAATCCAAGTTCTTTCAAGAACTTTACAAGTCTATAATTCCATGCCCTTGGGGCCTGCTTCAAGCCATACAAAGCTCTCTTGAGCTTACACACATGATCTGGATACCTTTTATCTTTGAACCCTTGAGGTTGCTCCATGAACACATCATCTGAAATATAACCATTCAAAAAAGCATTTTTTACATCAAGTTGACATAACTTCCAACCTTTACATGCAGCAATAGCTATAAGTGTCCTGATAGTTGTCATCTTTGCCACAGGACTATAAGTCTCATCATAATCAACACCATATGTCTGAGCAAACCCTTTGACAACAAGTCTAGCTTTGTACCTAGACACACTTCCATCTGCAAATCTTTTTGTCTTATAAACCCACTTACATCCAATGATCTTCTGGCTATTTGGTTTTGGAACCAATTTGATTCTCCATTAATGCATCATATTCTTCCTGCATAGCTTTCTCCCAATTTTCTTTACCTTTTGCCTCTTCATATGTAGAAGGGTCCTCATCTGCTTTAATCATGTAAGCATAATCTTTGGTAGCCAAAAATGAAGTATCATAGCTATACCTTGTAGGTTGCCATTTGTTCCTTGTAGACCTCCTAAGTTCTCCACTTCTTGAGGTTTCTGGTTCTTCATATTCAGGATCAAATCTTGGTGTTTCTTCCACTTCAACCTGCACTTCATTATTCTCTTGCTCATCAAATATCTGAACCTTTGATTTACCTTTCCTTTGGCTCACAATTTCTTCATCATCTGTATTAATATTGATAGTACTTGCATACCAAGTACCTTGCTCATCAAATGTAACATCTTTTGATACAAGAAAATGTTTTGTGGATGGATTCCACAACCTATATCCCATCTGCTTATCATCATAACCAATAAACACATATTTTTCAGCTTTAGGTTCCAATTTGTGCCTTAATTGTGATGGCACATATGCATAGGCCAAACATCCAAATACTTTGCAATGGTCTAGTGTAGGTCTCTTACCCCACCATGCCTCATAAGGTGTCATTCCCTGCAAAGCTTTACATGGTAACCTATTGACCAAATAAGTAGTTGTATTTACAGCCTCAGCCCACAAATAATTAGGGCAATTTTTCTCCTTCATCATGGACCTTGCAAACTCAACAAGAGTTCTATTTCTCCTTTCTGCTACACCATTTTGTTGAGGAGAGTACCTGCAAGTAACTTCCCTTTTTATACCTGCATTCCACAAGTAATCACTGAACTCATTAGAGAAATACTCTCCCCCTCCATCTGACCTTAATCTCTTCATCTTATGACCTGTAATTCTTTCTGCATATGCATGATAGTGTTTAAATGTATTAAACACTTCTGATTTATCTTTGATCACATAAATAGTGATCCATCTAGTAGCATCATCAACATAAATCACATAATACCTTGACCCATTTATACTGAAATCCTTTGATGGTCCCCACACATCTGTATGTACCAACTCAAGCTTCTCTGAGTACATAAAACCATGCTTGGAATAGGAATGCTTATGAGCCTTACCTAATTGACATGCCTCACATCTGTATGTCATATGTTGACCTGCAACATTAGGCAAACCAAGCACTGAACCATTGTTAATCATGTCTTTAATACCTCTTTCATTGAAATGTCCAAGTCTCTTGTGCCAAAGATCTAACTCAGAGATCTTATGTCCTCCATTGGTGAACAAGGCATGACCAACATTACCTTGAATCTTCAATGTGAACAATCTTCCTTCTTTCTTCCCTGAAACAATTTGTTTATACCCATTGCTAGGGTCTTCCACAAACACTCCTTCATTAGTGAACCTTACTTCATAACCTTTTTCCACAATTTGTCCTACACTTATCAAATTCTTAGGAATTGTAGGAACATACAAGACCTTACTCAATAAGGTGCTACCATCCTTGGCCTTTACTGATCCAATTGACTTCACATTGTGCTTTGTGTTGTCACCTGTTTGAACAACATGATTAGATACCTTATTCTCCAAATCAGTCATCAAGGCTATATTACCACTCAGGTGATTGCTACACCCTGAGTCAATATAGAAGACTCTTTGATCTTCATTCTGCCTTTCACAAGTTGCATTCATTATTAATGTTGAATCTTCCTTCTGATCTGAAGCATAATTGTAGTAGGTATTGTTATATTGTTGACTTTGGAAACCTCTACCTGCACTTCTTCCAAAGTAACCCCTACTACTTCTGCCTCTGAAATTACCTCTTTGATTTCTGCCACCTCTTCCTCTTGCATTATAGTTTTGACTATATCCATTATTACTCTGAGTATTGTGCCAACAATCATTATCTAAGTGATTTGTCTTACCACAAATCCAACAAGCTTTGCCTCCATCTTTGTTGTTTCTGCCTCTTCCTCTTCCTTTGCCACCTCCTCTACCTCTTAGGAAGTTGGCTTGACTAGTTGTACCTTCATCTTCACCTGATTGTTGCTTTCCTTTGTTAGCTTTCTTCTTGTCCTTTGAGTACATTGCATGACCTATACTTTTGTCACCATCTCCTTTAACATCCTGCTCAAATGTTAGCATATGACCTAACAACTAATTTAAATTAGGAGTGAAATGATCAAGTGATAACTCTGTAGACAAAATGAATGGTTTCCATTTGTCATCACCTCTTAAACCTGTAAGGATTTGCCTTACCAATTTATCCTCCTCAATGTCTTCATCAACAGCTCCTAAAGCATCTGCAATATCTTTCATTCTTGTCACATAGTCTGAAATGGATTGAGAAGCCTTCTTCTTAAAGGTGGTAAACTCTGCCCATAAGGATGCCTTCCTTGACTTAGTAGTATTCTGGAAATGCTCCTCCAAAGCATTCCAAATATCAGTTGCACTTTCAAGACCTCGAATATGAGATAACAAGTAATCATTGACTGCCATATAGATAATGCTCCTAGCTTGAGCATCTTTCTTCATCCAATTTTTCAAATCTGCTAACTCTTCCCTAGTTGGAACACTAGGATCTCTGAACTGTGGCTTCTCTTCTTCTCTTGTGATGTAAGCTATTAAATCTTTGCTCATAAGATGAGCTTCCATCCTCATTGACCATGCAGGATAGTTTTCCCTATCCAATTTCTCTATCTGTAGAGAATCTCCCATCTTGTGTCCACCTGTGTATTGAAATCTTCAAGCTTTATGAATAATATATGTAGCTTTGCTTCAAATTAGAGTCCTTTTGTCTTTCTTGATGTCGTATGGTCTCCTCCTCAAGCTTTGCCTTCAAGCTTTCACCTTTTAGTTCTTCAGTTGTTGAATTTCTTGAATCTGCAGCAGTCGGGATCCTCCTTTCCTTGATTTTGATGTTTCCTGCTCTGATACCACTGATGGAGAGTGTTAATCTCCAAAAGAACAACCTAATCTTGAATTTAGAACACCTCTGTATCAAGAGTAAGTCAAAACCTTCACCAATTTAAAAATTCAATGACCAAAAATCAATTTCTTGACTAAATTGTGAAGAAGGAAATTCCTCAGAAATTCTGCTGCATAGATCTTACTCATTGACTGAGTAAATGTGTAAAGTTTTTTATGAAACTTTGCACAAGGTGTTGCCTAAAGATTCCGCACCTTCTCCAAGTCAAATCACTCCAAAAGATTCAGTAGATCTTGAGAAATCTACTTACCAAGTTACCTATGTCTAAATCTGCACTTCTGAGAAGTCGATTTGGACACCCCTAACTTCTTAACTTTAATTCTCTCAGTATAGAACCCGTTTAAGCAAATGCTTTTAGCCACGAGTAGCTTACCTTCCAACTTAAAGATTAAGTGCTTACTTGCACAAAACTTTAAATTGTGGAGTGAGAAATCACCAAATCATTAAGATCGAAATTTGCGCCTGTTTCAGGAACCAGTGAGTACTTTCTCACATATAAATGTTCCTAACACAATTCTCTTAACCTGATCACAATTAGACTCTTAAACTCTAGCCATAGATTGATTAACTATGGACTTAGATATCTCCAAAAGGAATTCACAAAAGATCTATCACACAGGGAGAAAACACAGAAACATCGGGCGCAATTTTTCCTTCTATTTCTCAGAAATTTACAACTGAGTGAGGATGGAGAATTCAACTCACTTCACATATGTCTAATGACATTCTCAACTTCTCAATACACTATTTTCATGATCTCCAATTGTCTCCCTACTTATGTCCCGACATTTTTCCAAAATATTTATAGGCAAATATGTACAAGTTTATGACTATTCAAAACTCTAAGTGATCTATGTCTTCACTAATGTACATATGTGTACAGATCATTCATCCTGTGAATGTATCCATTTTCTTTGCTTCAAAACTTGATCTTATCTCCATCCTTTGTCCTTCAAATCTTCAATTGGTGATTGGTCTGCACCAACAAACCTCAATAGGGATTTGGTGCCTTCTTCATCCCTGATGATTGATAGTGATCCTAATTCTAACATTTTTGGCTCTAACCATGTAGATAGCCCACCTGCATATTACATGGAGTCTCCAGAACATATGGAAACATATCAATATGATAATCCACCCCTAGAACCCAGTTGGGAGTCCCACTATGCCAATGTCATGTATGAACCCTAACCCATGGCCCCAGTTAAGACAGAGGAGACCATACGGCCCTAGAGGACCATGTTTTATGTGCCAAGGAGATCATTTCATAAAGGATTGCCCACATCCTTTGATAGTAGGACAATCACAATACTATAACATACAAGTTTTTTGTGCCGAATGTGGTAAAGAGCATGTCATTAGAGATTGCCCAAAGAACCCTGCTAATGCCTCAAAAGTGATGCCCATTATTGTGATAAGTATTGTGAATAACTTAGATGGATCCAACCCGACATACGTGCCTATTCAAGCTATAACAGGAGCCCAAGCACGATTACAAAATCAATAGTCGAATCCGGAAAAAGTAGTAAAAAATAGCAAAGTTGGAGAGTCTAGTATCAGAAAGGAAGGATTCTCGAGAAAGAATTAAGAGAAAGTGGAGCAAGAAAATAACTAGAAGGAAGTTTAAAGAAATCTAGAGCCAAAATCCTCGAATTTAATTCACAAGAATCTAATCGAGAGAATCTATTGAGATTGTTTGAATTGGCAACTCGATTCCTACTCTCTCAATAGTATAGGGAGTGTATAGGGACTATTGTGATTGTTTGATTCTTTCACTCTTACTCTCACAATAGTCACTTAGATTCCGATGAAAATACTTAGTGTAGGTCACAAGGTGTATAGAAACTATTGTGATTGTCTGATTCTTTGACTCTTACTATCACAATAGTTATATACAAAATGTGACAAGACTCATACATAGTATAGTGAATGTATATGAACTATTATGAATGTCTAATTCTTTGACTCTTAGATTCTTAATAGTTACATAGATCCACTTCAAGATTATAACTACACTTTCTATTTAATTATAAATCTACTTATTTAACTATCCATATGTCTATATTGTGTAAACATACTATTGATTTATCTATCCATACACTTACTGATGTATCTATTTGTACATGTACTTAAAATGTATTTGAGTATCTATCATTTTATTTATGAGACATATTTTTATTACTATTTTTATGAATTAGATTTGTGTTTAAAGTTTTTATATCTATTCTGATAGTCTAATAGTCCATTTTTTTTTTTTTTCACAAAAGGAAAGTAAAATAAACAAAAATGAGCAAAAAATTTTAGAAGAATTTGTGTTCTCCTACATGTATGGAATGAGAGAAGATCAAATCACTCTAGCCATGGACACATCTAATTACAAAGATTTCATTGCACAATTATCTAGAATAACATATATTAATATTGAAGATAAATTTGACAGTGTGGTAGGTGGAGCACAGATATTAGATGAGCAAATGTCAAAAGATTTTACACGTATCTTTGGACAGATCATCAAAGTAGCAAAGTCATCGGCATTGGATACCACCACAATGCTCGGATTCATCGATAAAATTAAATTTATCGATTTACATTATCAAACAATGAAGAGAGGAAGGCTATTAAGACCGAACATGACTGAACAGGGAGAGGGACCATCGGTAGATCCAAATACAAGAGATACATATGTGAATATGGGAAATCAAACATCGAACAATCTTTATTTGCTCCCATATTCCTCTATTCTTTTTGAAGATGCGGCTCTTGTGGGGGAAGGACAATATGGAATGATCCATAAAGTCAAAATATCCAACCCAAGATTCATCAATGAAGTATTTGTTGCCAAGTTATTCAAATTACATGGTGCTGACATACAAACATGAGAGAATGAAGCCATGAATGAAGCCACAGTTTTATCTGTTATGCACAGTGGAATTATTAGTCCACTTGGATTAGCTAGGCCCCATAGCAAAAGCTCGTGCCTTATTTTCAAATTTTGGAATGTTGGTTCATTGGACATGTGGCTGGAAAGAATGACGGAGTACCTAAACATACCATGAAGTTGAGATATTAAAGACATAGAAGGAGACATAACAACTGTGAAGACAAACATTTGGAAGATGATCAATGGATTATTACAAATAGTATCATTTTTACACACTTGTAATATATCCCACAATGATCTGCATCCAGGCAACATCTTGTTGCATTTTGAAGATCAACATGCTTATATCAGATTATGTGATTTTGGTAGAGCGATAGATTTCAATAGTTATCCCATTGATAAGAATGGGATTTACAAGTTCAATATGCTTTAGAGTTAGCTTCTGACAAAGACGTATCAAAAAGAGTAGATGCACATGAACTACTTGAGTATTCTCAAATCTAACTCTGTATGGTTTAAAAATATCTATGTCGGATGGATTAGATTGTTAGTATATGATCAATGTCTACCCCTCATGATTGTATGCACATTTTGTAAGGCCCCCTTTATGAGGAGAAGCCAAGCATGCATTACCCAATTGATGGGAATCCCAACTTGAATCTTGGATGAAGGTCATATTGGACCATGTAAGATATTATAAGGAAAGGGAGTTATCAGGGTCCCCAATTGTGGGGTCCGGGGCAGCGGTGAGCAGCCCCGGCTGGGGGGTCCAAGGGGGCCAGCGGGCCCCCTGGCTGGGGGGTCCTAGGGGGCCAGCGGGCCCCTTGGTGGGGGTCCGGGGGCAGCGCCCCCGACGCGACGGTAAAGGGAATATTCCATGGAATATTCCCTGTCGGAGTCAGAAATCATTTATATTTGTTAGGTCGGTTCAACCAGTCTAAGCCGTGTATGGCAATTACGCGGGCGGTGGCCGCCCACGCTCTACCGCCCATGTATAGCCGTCCATGGCAGGCCACCCATGATCCTATATATACATGACTTCTGCACTACCTAAGACATCGAGTTGAGCCAGCATACCTCTACCTTGTATCTCCCTATCTAGAGTTGTCTAGATCACCATTTAAGCTCTACCTTGAGAGCGCACGGGTGGACAACGCCATCATCTTTGTACTTGCTGCTAGTAGAAAATTGTTGAGATTCTCCTATATCTGTTATCTTCTCTGTTATTGCTCCTGTGTTATATTGCGTAACTATTGTCTTACATAGATCATATTGAAAATGATCTGTATTCATTTGAACTATCTAGATTAAATGATATAGATTCATTTGCATTAAGTGGAGTAAATGGTGTGGATTAAATGTGGTATCATTTGAGTTATGTGGATTAAATGTTGTGAATTCATTTGAATTATGTGGATGAAATGAAGTGGTATCATTTGAGTTAAGTGGATTAAATTAAGTGTATTCATTTATAATATGTGGATTAAATGATGTGGATTTATTTGAATTATGTGGATTAAATGAAGTGGTATCATTTGAGTTATGCGGATTAAATGTTGTGGATTCATTTAAATTATGTGAATTAAATGTTGTGGATTCATTTGAATTATGTGGAGTAAATGAAGTGGTATCATTTGAGTTAAGTGGATTAAATGAAGTGGATTCATTTATAATATGTGGATTAAATGATGTGGATTTATTTGAATTATGTGGATTAAATGAAGTGGTATCATTTGAATTATGTGGATTAAATGAAGTGGTATCATTTGAGTTATATGGATTAAATATTATGGATTCATTTTAATTATATAAATTAAATGAAGTGGTATCCAATATTCCATTGAGCATAATATAGGTAGTTGCAAATCGTGTGGCACAAAAAATCTGAAGTACTTTATTAGGAGATTTTGATCGAAAGAACGAATATGAAAATTGATGCTCTTAGATAAATTTGACCACATGATTTGCATCTAATAAGCTTTGTTTAATGAAAGATAATCTACCTATATCTTTCAATAATAAATTTAATGTATGAGCTACACATGGAACCCAAGTAATGCCTTCATACTTGTTTTGAATTGTAATTCCAACACTTCAAAAATTAGAGGCATTATAAATCACTATTGCACTCACATGCTTTGGACCACCCATGCACGATATAGCATGTTCATATAACTTTACAAGAAAAACTGAACTTTTCTCTTTAAGAGAAGTATCAACAACTTCTAAAAACATGCTTCCTTTTGGACATATAACCATGACATTAATCAATAGTTTCTTTTGACAACTTGTCCATCCATCCAATGCTATTGTACATCCATACATGGGTACATAATCAAGTACTATTCTTTTTAAAATAGCTTCAGTAATTTTTTTCACTTTATCTACATACTCTCTTTGCATTTTATTATAATCTGGCATGTTGAATCATTTTCGTGCAGTTGATATCAAAGCATCTTTGAAAATGAGATTACGAATAACATTGAAAGGAATTCCATATGCTAAGAATGCTTGAGTCCATTTAAGATAAAGCTAGAGACAATCTTGTTTTTCAAAAGCTATAGGTATAGTATTTTGTGATTTAGTACGGACAAAGCATGGTGACACAATATTAGATCCATCATTTTTACTACATTCACCAAGTCTACTCTTTTTTTACTCAGTTGGAGAAAATGGAGTATACGTATCTTGGTTATTCTCAAAAATAGTTTGAGAGTCTTGAGTAGAAATATCCTCACGATCCTCTACTGTCATCGATGCATCTACTCGTTCTTGCTCTACACTTGGGCTACTTTGAAAGTTCTGTGAACCACTCATGCTTTTGAATCTTTTTGATGTGATACCTTAAGATTTACATTTATTTGCATAACTTGCAACATGTGCCCATATATCACTATCTAGATTTGAGTATCCTGCCACATTACTACATGTACTAAAAAGATGCTCTTTTATCTGAGTTGCATTTCCTACATAACAATGTCCACAACATTTGCATTGTATTGTGAACATTGTTTTACCCTCTTGATCAATCACATATGACCATTCTTTTCCCTTTCCCATAGTGCTTGCAAGTTGCAAATTGCTTTATGAAGACTATATCTACAAAAAGACAACATAAATCAACATCAAATAAGATATAGAATCAATGTTGAGTCAAAAAATTACGATAGACTTTGATTCTCAATCATATACCCATATACAATTACACATACTATTGTGAAGTAAAAATCATTGTTGATTCAAACAATCACAATAGATTTTAATTCTCAATCATACACATACATACATTTACACATACATACACTTACACATACTATTGTGAAATAGGAATCAATTTTGAGTCAAACAATCACAATAGATTTTAAATTCCTAATCATATGCACATACAGTTACACATAGTATTGTGAAGTAAAAATCAATGTTGATTCAAACAATCACAATAGATTTTAAATTCTCAATCATATGCACATACACATACTATTGTGAAGTAAGAATCAATGTTGAGTCAGACAATCACAATAGATTCTAAATTCCCAATCATATGCACATACATTCACACATACTATTGTGAAGTAACAATCAATATTGACTCGAACAATCACAACAGGCTTTTCATTCACAATTATACACTCATATGCATACACATACTATCGGATGAAACTTCCATGAGCTTAAATGGTCCTCTAGACAATGGTACCAAAATTTTGATGCTTTTATGAAGTCTCGAGAATATTCTCGATGAGAATCATTGTCTCTACACAAAGAGATGCTCAAATGGAAACTTGATATGCTTGATAATTTATGTCGATGATATGTTGATCGTTGAGAAATCTTTTTGATGACTTGTCATTTCTCAAAAAGAAATTGAGCGAACATCTGATATGCAAGATTTGGGGGATGCCAAACATATTCTAGGCATCCATATTACTCATCATAGGATTAAAAGATGCATATACTTGTCTCAAAGTGAGTACATATCCAAAGTACTTCATAGGTTCCATATGTAGGGTGGTAAGGCATTGAGTTCATCTTTAACTACATATGTGAAATTGAGCAAGGATGGTTTTCCCAAATCAAATGAGGAAAAGAAATTCATGACCAAACTTCCTTATCAGTCTATTGTTACTAGTCTCATTTATGCTATGGTAGCTAGACATTGCATTTGCAATGGGAGTTGTCAACAAATATATATCTAATCCTAGCAAGAAGCATTGGAAGAAGTGAAGATGATTTTTAGATACCTAAGTGGCACCAAAGACAAGTTTTCTTATAGATATCTGTATATTGGATAGGTTAATCTTATGGACCTCATTTTCTTGTGTTATATTCTCTTTCTTCTCCCTCTATCTTGCCCTCCCAAGGGATCACGTGTCTTCTAAGTTCTCATCTTCATGAATCATTTCATCCACATATATCTCCTTCAATTCCAACCTTAGATTTTCCTTTGATTTTGACATTTTCATAGCTAGATCCTCTTTCCCTAATCCTTTCACTCCATTATCAAGGTGCCTTTGTGGTGGATAAGATGCTTGAACCACTTATATCCATCCATTCTTGGAATCTATCATCATTCCTCCTATCCACCTCTTCCAAGGCATTAACTTGCAAAGAACTTCAACATGCATACCAAGGCTTTCACTAATTAAAGCACAAATTAATACTTACCTTGAGATGCTTGTTGATGGGTTGTGGGATCTATGCCATTATTATGAACAAAGAGTAATCAAAGAAGATAAATCTCTTAGATACATTATCTAGCTTTGACCTCAACTATTGAGCCACATGCACATTACACACACATCTTGCGTGCAGCAGGATTTTTATTCATATCAATACGGGGAAACGATGATGCAGATTGGACTTGTGCACACGCTTCCACAATTGGCTAAACTTTCCTTGAATGAGCACAGCTTCAATGGTATGACACAGATAATTCAGAAAACCCATGATATGTTATTCTCAAACTTTTGAAAAGTTTGCCTTGTTGACGCTCTCAACCATTACACTTGCTCATTTTGCATTTCTTTAAGCATAGAAAGACATTAGAACATGCCGCAGTCAATCATCCTTGGTAGACAGAGGCAAGTACCACCTGAGAGGAAAGCCTGCTGCATTCCTCGCCTCAATGTTAAAAGGGGGTTTCAATGGTCCTTTGAAATAGGTTCTTACAACAGCATGAAAAGCTTGCACAACTTCTTCATCTTCATAATGCTCATATAAAGTCTTGTACTCTATATGAGGTGAATGTACTTGTCTTCGAAGCAACACATATGTAAACCATCTGATGCCAGCTGCACAATGTGATATCTCCTCAGGATATACTACTGAGTGAAGTAAATCAGCTGTTGCTTTGTCCCCTCCTTTCTGGAACCTGACGATGGTAGTTGGTAGAACATCTAGACCTCGTGCCTGATGATCGAATAAAACTTCAGTGTATCACATAAACGACGATTAATAAACTTTCATCATCAGAGACACTAAAAATCACCTCATGCACGCAATGTTCGATGGCAAGGCGAGCAGCAATGTCATCTGCTGTTGCCTCCGCAGACTCCCAGAGTCCATCATGGGCTGGAAATGCTCCATACGATGATCCTAGTTCTACAAGTTGTGACGCTAGCAAACGGAAGTGTCTGGCTTCATCTTCAGCTACCTTAACAAAATCATCAAAGAAATCCTTGGGCATGGTTTCTGGTTTGCCAAAACGTGCAATCATATCCTGAACACAGTAAAAAATATCGCTATTATAAATTTCATACAAAACCAAATAAGAGTGCGGACACTTCTATTTAGCTGGAAAAAAATATCATATATTACAGATATAATGATTAGAGATATATATCCCAAATGAAAATTATCATATTCATGTAGAGAGCGGCCAGCTCACTCGAACATCACCTGCTTGTTTAGGCAGTGAATGCACCTCCAGTTGACTCCATTCCTACCCAAAACTCCCAGTGATACAAGTCTTGAAAGTATAACCCCCCAGTACCGATGAGAAAGTTTAATTACAAATGGAAGGCAAAACAAAAGAACTTGTCACCTAATACCACTCATGATCTGAAGCGAGAAAGGAAGGGGGCTGTTTCCAAGTGGAAAACCGGCATCTATTTCATGCATATATTGCATAACCTTTCATGGACTTTTTAAGTATGACTGGATTATGATTCACATTCAATTCGATCTTCTGTTCTCTTAGCTACAATGGCATGATGTTTGGACATGAAGCTCTTCTTGGTAACAAGTGTTCCCTCCTAGAAATGAAGATAGTGCACACACAGGAAATGTAGAAGCTCATGATTGCTTCCATGTGTATCTGCATCTGTCTTCCTCCAAAGGAACTGCAGCTAATTTCCTTGATCCTGTAGATTAAACTACTAATTCTAGAATGAATTGCTTCCACTTTGGTAACACGTTACATATACATACTAGTGTCCTGAAAATTAAGTATACATCGAGGAGAGAAAAAGGTCAACCTTCTTTGCTTCTTCATATCATTAATACAACCTGTGCAATCTTGTAGAAGCTTCTCAGGCATTCGAAAATTATTGAGTAGGAAAGTGTTAATGCCACACCATGAGAACATAAAATAAGACAAAGTAAGCCATACTCACATGAGAACATAAAATAGGCCGATATCAGACTCACATCCCAGCCATGGAGCTAATAAAGGCTCACCCTCAAGCCTGCGAGCATGCAACTACATGGGTGGGTCATCATGACAAGGGTTAACGTTCCATACCAGCACAGACTTGCAATGAATTTCTTCACCTAGTAGTGGCCTGCGCATGTCTTTCCAGGAAAGCATTCCTCCTCGAACATTTTTATCAATGTTCAGCATGAAGGTATCCCAAGCTTTGGAAAAGCAATACTGTTTTCACCTCATCATCTAGCTCTATCTTCTGAACTTGTAGTTTTGTGAAAAGAGCATGGGGTTCATTGAGATTTGTGGCTATCTCTTAGAAACCTATCATCTGAAGCTCATATAACTTGTGTATTAGGTACAACGTTGGAGTTACAGATTATTGAATATGTATTGAAAAGCTTCTTCTAAGTCTCTCTGTGGTTTCACTATTTAAGACCAGTAAGTATACAGTATTGACAAGTAGCTGGATCGTTGACACCATCAATTGCCAAGATCTTCCCATGCATCTTCATCCATGTCTGTTGGCTTTTCTCTTTTTTACTAACAAGATTCCACTCTCTCTTCGAAATGAGCACGTCTCATATCTAATCCTTTATGAGAGAGAAATTCATACCATTAAACTTTTGAATTTCATTTTGAGTACTATCTTGACTAAACAACTCCTTGCAACGTAAGCATCAGCATGATATCCTTGAGGCATACTAGATGACTGTGAAGATGACCATGAAGATGATCTCAAGAGAGACCCAAATGAGTGATTAAAGCATGAGGAGTATTTCAAGAGCTTGCAGTGAGTTAAATGGAGGCCACCTAAAAGGCCATAATGCTTGGCTTCACGCTCATCTGAAGAAGTGCACTACTTGTAAATTTGGTTTTGACAATACCCAATATCAAGGCCATAAACCATAGTTTATTGAACTTTGACTATCATCTAGAATCATTAAAACTATGAACCATATTTGTCATGAATAGGCTCTTGACACAATCACCTTAATCTGAATGCCAAAATCAAAGTTCATTGAAAGACCATAAAATTTATTGATGGTTGAAGACCATTGCAAACCAAACTAGGGTATGACAAGAGTTATATCCTGAAGATTAAAAGAATGCTGAATGAGGCTGGTCACCAGAGCCTTGGATTTCAAGTTGTAAACTAGAGCTCATAGGATGCCATTGTAATGGGACTCAAGATTGCATCCAATAAAATTGATCGCACAAAGCCACGAAGCTTGTGAACCATGTACAAAGCCATGAAGCTTATGAACCATGGTTGTAACCATTAGAAATAAAATTACAGGTTTTTACTGGACCAAAAACCAAACTTCATTATGTCGAGATGTTTTCTTTGTCGAACAAGACAAACAAAGCGCCAACATTCTCCTACAAAACCTGCCCGATATATAAATGTTCTTGCTCTTTTCATCTATAAAAACTTTTTCAAAATAGAGCCACTAAGTAGTTTCTTATCCTTGATTCACAACCAAAACTTATGTGACCCAACATATTCAACCTTCCTCTTGTGTTCACATAAGACTTGCTTAAATCTTCATGAGTACACCTCAGGTTCTTTCTCACCGAAATTCAAACCTCACGCTCACAAGCCTTATATTCAAAGTTCTATACTAAAGCTTTGGTATATCATATATGCATGCTTTCAATAAGACTCACCATGGAAGCTGTGCCATTTCCAAGAGTTGAACCAAACTTAAACCTTGTGCTCACAAAGCATATACTTGAAAGTTTATACTCAAGCTTTGCATTGTGCACATTTTTAATAACATGAAACACTGATAAAGCTTGCAATTGTTCAAAGTTGAACCTTCATTCAGAAATTTGGAGCAAAGTCTAGTCACTCTTAAACCCCGAGAACCAATCTAGGCTTTCCGGAAGAGTACCAAGCTGAACCAACAAGCTCTCACTACTTGTAGCTTGAAGTGTTGCTTCCTCCACATGTGAACCTTGAGCTCTGATGGTTGCACCACTCTAGTATCAGAATGTACGGATCTGATACCACTTGTTGAATTTGGCATAGCAAGGACCCTAAGCATAAAAGCTCAAATACAATTGTTGATTCCAAGCTTAAAATAACTACAGATCTTAACAAAGAAGAAATGCATAGAAGATGAAGAATAGAATATACAAAGACACCAAAAGAAAGTTTAAAGAAATGCCATTATGTCCATAGTTTTACTTCAATATATAAATTAATGTGCAAATGTATAATTGTTTGCATCGCAAGGATGTCAGCTCTATTCTTGCCTTTCCCAGAAATCATGTCAAACAAGCAATGTTCTTAACTTTTAATACCAAGATGGTGAAGGTGTCAGGTTTTAGCCTTTAGGACTTGATAGAAATTCTAATATGTATATTTTTAGGTTTGATTACATCAATCATTGTATAAACATTTTTTTTTTTTATGTCATTTGAAAAAAAAAAAGTCAAACACTGTCAATTCAGGTTAAAAACTTGGTAAAAAATGGCCACTTTGTGTATGAAAAACTAGTCACATATTCCTGAAGTATTCAAAGAGAGCAATCAAATCATATAAAATGCCTGCCCATTTGACACCAGTTTGCCCTTCAAAGGTCAAACCCTGATCTCCAGTAACCCTTCTAAAAAAATCAACAACATATACATAATACCACTTCAAACACCTCACTGTTGCACGCTCCCCTCGCCCCGCCTGCACCCCTTGTTCGCAAGCGCCCCCTCCCCCCCACTCTCAGCCTCTCTCCCCTCCTCCCCTGCTCCCCTCCCCAGCTCCCTTGCTAACCTGCCTCGCCCCCCCCCCCCCCCCCCCCCCCTTCTCCCCGGGCAGGCTCCTCCTCCCACTGGTTTTTCTGAGGCCTCTCTCGCTTGGAGGAAGATTCCTTTCTTTCCCCCCTCCCCCTTCCTTTTAGCCGCGGCAGACTAAGATATACACGAAGACCGCCCCTCATAGGGAATCACCTAAAGCCCCCTCTCCCACTTTCTCTCTACCTCCCATTCGACTCTCCCTTACCAATGAAGGGAGAGCGAGTTTAGTTTCAGAAGTTGAACATCTACAAGCATCTTCAGTCATCTGCAAAATCATAGGATTGTGCCCCAGCCATGGCGAGCTCAGGGACCTTCTCCAGTGCAACTTGCTTGCCAAGGTGGGCAAGCTTATGGATATCCAATCCCTGGGCCGTAGCTTTTATCAAGTTGAGCTTTTTCACACGAGGCCGCCACCAAGATGATCGCCTTATCCCCCATTGCAGTTCGGGCTGGCCGGGCCTACGTATGCCCTTGGACTCATGGCTTTGATCCTTTTGCAACCTCTTCTTCTTCCTTTGCACCTAGGGAACCATGCGGGTTTCTTGTGATGGCATGCTTCCCAGGCCTCATGCATGAGTATCTACCCTTGTTGCCCCAGATTGGTGGGTCTCTTAGCACCTTCTTGGGGGTTCCAAGGGCTTTGGCCTCTATGGTGGCCAAGGCGATATGTCTCCCTTCGGTTCAGATTCTCATCTCTGACCCCGCTAAGCTTCCTCCGGAGATTGAGCTCCCGCTTCTCTCAAGCGAGTGACTGATTCAGAGGGTCAAGTACTCGGGCCTTCGGAATCAGTGTTTTGCTCGCAAGTTTGGTAACCTTGCGAAGGCTTTCAATTCGAGGACCACACGATAGACTTGACCGCAGCCTAGGCACGAGGCTCTGCATCCACTGGAGCCGGCGACTCATCCCCCCTCACCATCCTCGATTCCCTTGGGCTCTTCACCCGAGGAGGGCGGGTCTCATCGTCACTCTAGTGTCTAGGCTACCAGAGCGGGCCCATCTTCCTCGGGTACAGGTTGGGATCAGCCTAGGTGCCCAAAACAGTTCGGACAGAAGCCCCACCTGTCCAAAAGAAATTCGTAGGAATAGATTCAGCACACTTTAGGAGGATTGTCGAGTGGACCATGGCGTTTGGTTGGAGCACGGATCCCCCTCGGATATTCCTACCTCTACGGTGTCACCTTCTCGGTCATCATCCTCGGTCCCCTCCACACCGGTCTCTTCTCTTGGGCCCTCGTCTTCTCCAAGACCCCCTTGGCAGCCCGGTTTTTACGCTACAGGGCTCGTCTTCGGCAGAAGCTTCGTCAATGTTTGGTTGGTGGACTCATTGATATTTTGATGTTGCAGGTGCATCATCTTTTTTTGAGCCGTACGCGGCAATGCAGACAGAGCTTACAGAGGCATGAGGCTTTTTTGGTCACTGAGGTACAGACCCAATGGTTAGCAGGGTGGTGTATGTATATCTGTTGGGGAGACCTTGAAGTCCGCGATTGTGGATAGAGGAGTGATTTTCCCTAGCAAGGCCATCTAGATGATTTTAATGTGGGGGGACAAGCCATATGCGTTCTTGACCTTGTATGCCCCAAACCATGAGAGTGATCGTGCCACTTTTTGGTCTCAGATTACTGATGCTACTCTGTATGCTGATGCTTGGTCTGTTGCGGGTGACTTCAACATGATTGAAGCACTTGAGGATCAACAAGGGATAGCCAAACCACCATGCATGGTTCTGAGCTTGTGGCTTGGGAAAGACTTTGTTTGACCTTGAGATTGCGTGAAGTATGGCATACTTAGGGTTTTATTAGAGAGAGAGACAGCCTCCATTTTTCTCCCTCCGACAGTAGGACTGGAGGGATGAATCTCTCCCGGATTGATCACATATATGTCAGTGATGTATTGGCTTATTGTGGTGGTAGTACCATCATTGTGGCGGGTTCTTTCTTTTCTAACCATGCACTTGTGGTTATTACATTTGCTAAGGAGGATACCAGTGGCCCCATGATGATGCTGACTCCTAAGTAGATGCAACTTGATGGGTGCCTGACCGTCTAGATTGAGATGATTTGGTCCCAATTGTCTCGGGCTGAGGGATGTCTAGCCCACTCCCTTTCGACTGCCGTATACATGCTCAAGGGTCTTTTACATGATGCGAGTAGCCACAGCTTGTTGATATATTTAGGTAGTGATGTGTGTGAACACACTAGGACCGTCAGGGCACTTTTTTCCCTCTTTATGAGGTTTTTTTCCCTCGGCTTGTATATATCCCTATTGCCCTAATGGGCTACTTATCTTTGTACATTCTCTAGTAATACATTCAGTATTGTGTGTTTTGCTCCAAGCTGCTTCTTCTTCCTTGTGTTATTCGTGCGCTTCCGTAGACGTCTAACTCCAACAATTGGTATCACAGCACGTCGTTGCTTCATCTAGGGCGTTGTCAACACTCTTCCATTTGCAGTGTCGGAATCGCACGAATTTTGGTGAGCATACTCAGCGTGTTTTTGAGATCAAAACTGCTTCGCTATGTGGTGCCGAAATCGCGATCTGAGCTCATTTCGACCTCCGAAAGCGCTTGTGCAGGCTATTTCATCTTTTTGTGCCAAAGGTATATACCAGTTTCTGTTCGCCAATATAAGTGTCTCGAAGACTGCTACAGGTCTAGCGGAATTCGTCTCGGCAATTATGTTCAACTTTTTGAGATACAATCAATTTTCTGCATCAAGGTATTTTAGTCACCGGCCATGGCTGAAAGCAGTGATGTATTCCGTATGTTGGCTGTTGAGGATAAGTTGGATGGTACCAACTACCCGTTATGGGCTTATATGATGCGACATGTGTTGGTTGCAAAAGGACTGTGGAACATTGTGCAGGGTGTCGAAAAACGTCCTATCAGACCTGCAACTGTTACAACTGCAGGTACTGAAACTAATGAAGAAGGTGTCGAAGATGACGATATTCTACATATTCCTTTTCGTGCTGCGGTTTTTGTTGCACCTACTGCAGAGCAGATTGGCTGGGATGGTAGAGATGCCTAGGCACATGCATTGATAGCTTTGTATGTCAAACGTGCCATTATTCCTCACATTCGCTCTTGCAAAACAGTTAAGGATGCTCGGGATACACTTACCACATTGTACCAAGCTAGGAATGAGGCTCGTGTTGCTTACCTCCGAAAACAATTGGAGAGTGAGCACATGAATGAAGGTGATTCTATGGACAGTTTCCTAACGAAGATCAAAGACTTGAAGGAACAGTTGATTTCTGCTCAAGAGGTTATACCAGATAGCTCATTTGTGCAGACCATTCAAAATGGTCTTCCCGATTCATATCAGAGTTTTGTTTCTACTCTTAGGTTGATGATGAAAAGCAATCCAAATGCCTTATCATTTGAGGAGTTAGTCTTTGTTCTATTGCAAGAAGATTTGTCCAAGAAGAATAGGTCCATCATGCGAGTTGAATATCAAGCTTTCCTGGCTAGTCACAAGGGCAAAGGAAAATGGAGCTCTTCAAATAGTAAGCAAAAATCTGCTAATTCTGCACATTCGAAGAAGGAAGATAAAGATGACAAGAAATCAAAAAAGCAGAAATTGTTTTGTAAGTACTGTAAAGGGAATGATCATATCATAAAGAACTGTCCAAAACTCGTTGCTAAAGAGGCAAAGAAGAAAGAGGAATGAAGAAGCACTTTTATCTTCATCAAAGGGTAAAAAGAAGAAGAAGGATAAGAAGGAAAAACAATCCAAGAAGGAAAGTAAGTCCCTTTCACCTTCTAATTCAGATTCTGTTTCTACTACAACTAAAGAGAAGTCTTCTAAGAAGAAGGAAGCATTATCTCACTATTGCAAGAAACCTGGACATTTCATAGCTGTTTGTCCGAAAAGGATTGCAGCAGAAAAGAAAAAGGCATCAGGTAATGATGCAAAAGATGATAAAAAAGGGAAACCTCAAGGTGATTTTTATGCCTGTATTGTCATTGAAGAAGTATCTTTTGATCAGGCAGCTTTACAAGTTCTTTCAGCAGATCCTTGGATATTTGATTTAGTGCTACAAAGTCATATGACAGGATGCAGAGAAGTATTTTCTTCTCTTTCCTATTCTTCAGGTAGAAGAGTTACTATTGCAGATGGCAATGATTCGAATGTTGTAGGAATAGGTACAGTAACCCTAAAGTCAAGAGAAGGTGGTAACTTTCAGATTTCAGATGTTTTATATGTACCTAATATCAAGAAGAATCTGCTATCTATATCTTCATTTTTAGGAGATGGCTACAAAGTTGTATTTGAAAGAGATCTTTGTAAGATTTTGTCACACAAGGAAGAGAAGTGTATTTTGCAAGGTGAGCACAAGGGAGGGATTTTTATTTTGTCAAAAATCAGTCAAGCATATGCTGTCAAATCTTCGTCACCGGTGGAAGATATGAAGTTATGGCATGAAAGATTTGGACATATTAGTTTTGGAACTCTCAAGAGTATCAAAGATAGAGGTACGGTTGACAATTTACCCTCATTTGAGCTACCGGATGATTCAAATATATGTGAAGGATGTCTTGAAGGTAAAATGAATAAACTACCTTTCAAGAAGCATGGTCATATTACAACTACCAGGAATTTGTTGATAATACATTTAGATGTAAATGGACCTCTGAGTGGAGACTCTATTCAAAGTTTTAGGTATTTTGTTCTATATGTTGATGATTTTACGAGATATTCATGGATCTATGGTCTTAAGTTGAAGTCAGAAGTCTTTCCAACGTTCAAGAAATTTGTAGCTATGGTTGAAAATGAAAGTCAGTCAACTATCTAGATTCTCAGAAGTGATAGAGATGGAGAATACTTGTCAATGATTTTTAGACATTTCTTGAAGAAAAAGGTATTACTCGATACCTTACTATTGCTTATATTCCTCAGCAAAATGGTGTTGCACAAAGAAAGAATAGAGTACTTGTCGAGATGATGCGGAGCATGATGGAGTCCAAGAAGCTTTCACCAAAATTCTGGTTTGATGCAGTACATAAAGCTAATCACATTTTGAGCAGGTCTTCTACAAAAGCTTTAAAGGTAATCACACCTTATGAAGCATATTATGGTAGAAAACCTAATGTGAGCTATTTCAGAGTATTCCGATCATTATCTTATGTTCATGTTGAGAAAAAGAATCGTGGCAAACTAGATGTAAAGCAAGGAAAGCTGTTTTTATTGGATATCCTGTTGAAAGTAAAGGATATAGGTTTTATGTTCCAGAGACAGGTGAAGTTATCCTTTCACGCAATGCATATATTACTGAAAATAAGGTATATGATAAAGAAGCAGAAATTCCATAGTTCCAGAAATGGAAGAAAGTACTAGAGTTCCAGAAAGTCCTAGTACCTCAAAGGGACAAATTCCAGAACCAGTGGAAACTGAAGAGTCAGAAAGAGTATGACCACTATTTAAGGATACACCTACTTGGTTATATCAGACATGGAAAGATAGTGGTATAAAGACTTTTACAGGAAGAACAAGGAGTTAGACTAGACAACAACAACAAAAAGATCATGTAAGTTTTGCTGAAGACTTTGAGATTCAGGATATTTTAGCACTCACGACAGTTCAAGATGATCCTGCATATGTTAAAGATGCACTTAACATTCCTATTTGGAGAAAAGCTACGCAAGAAGAGATTGATTCTATTCATAAGAATCAAACTTGGCAGCTATGTGAGTTACCAGAGGGAAAGAAAGCTATAGGTGTAAAGTGGAACTTCAAAATCAAACGGAAAGCAGATGGTACTATTGATAGATACGAAGCCACATTAGTTGTCAAAGGATATGCACAACAAAAAGGTATTGATTATGATGAGACATTTGCTCCTACATCTAGGATGATAGTTATTATTAGGTCAATACTTGCTTTAGCAGCATATTTTGGTTGGAATGTATATCAACTTGACATAAAGACTGCTTTTCTAAATGGAGATATTTACATGAAGATGTATATGTACAGCAGCCAGAAGGTTTTGAAGAAACAGGTAAAGAACACTTAGTTTGTATGGATTAAAACTGCCACCTAGAGCATGGTATGAAAAGATACACACATATCTTTTATCCATTGGTTTCCATAACTCAGATGCAGCTCCAACTCTTTATGTCAAAGCTGAAACAGGTTTGATGATTATAGCAATCATTTATATGGATGATATTATAGTCACAGGTCGCAGAGATGAAGATTTGCAAATGTTCAAAGAACAACTGAAGCAGACAATTGATGTAAATGATTTAGGACTCTTACATTATTATCTTAGGATTCAGTTTCTGTTTAAAGATGAGTGTATCTATATGACACAACAGAAGTACACTAAGAAACTATTAGAAAGGTTTCAGGTGACTAAAGCTAAATCTATGCAAACACCTATGGATCAGAACACGTCTTTACAAATAGTAGCATATGAAGAGTCATTTGATGCTACTTTATATTGTCAAGCAGTTGGGTGCTTGATATATCTTTGTAATACACGTCCAGATATACAGTTTGCAGTTTCTCAAGTATCAAGGTTCATGCATAATCCGACAAAGTTACATTGGAAAGCAATAAAGCGGATCTTCAGATATTTGAAGGGAACTTCAAATTATGCTATGGTATTTTCGAAATCTACACATTTATTATTAAAAGGATTTTCAGATTCTGATTCGGTAGGAGACAGAGACACTAGAAGAAGTACTAGTGGATTTTGTTTTTATCTTGGAGATTGTCTTATCTCATGGCTTTCGAAGAGGCAACCCACTATTGCAACTTCATTGTGTGAAGCTGAATATCGTGCAGCATTTACAGCTACTTTGGAGTCAGTTTGTTTGTAGAAGATTTTCAGTTATCTAAATGTAAGAGTACATGAATCATTCAGATATTTTCAGATAGTCAGAGTGCAATAGCTATAACAAAGAATCCGGTGCATCATGCAAGGACAAAACATATAGAGGTTCACTACCACTATATTCAAGAACAGATAGCAAAGAAGCACATTGAGCTTGATTATGTTCCTTCTAGTGAGAATGTTGCAGATATATTTACCAAAGCATTGACTAGAGATGGTCATGGAAGATGTGCAGATTACTGAAGCTTGTACCAATATGACATTGAAGGAGGGATCGTTGGAAATCAATGTACATATGGTCCATCTCCAGCAATCCAACTTAGGACTTAGCCAATTTTTTTACATTTTGGGTAAAACTTTTTTAGGCTAGATAGATAGAGTTTCATGAGAGCTATCTAGTGATATGCTTCATTCTGTCATCACAGGTCAGAATTAGGAGAAAACTCAAACCCTAGTTTCTGCCCTAAAATGATTGGATGCATATTTCTGAGGTTCTTGATGTACAAAACACAAAAAAAGCTAGGTTATACTATTAGTGGATGGCAAAAGCAGAAATTGTAGCGATCAAAAATAAAGCAAGCTTAAAAAAAAGAGAGAGAGAATTTTAAAACCCACGAAAAGCACAAAATTAGCGATTGATTTAAAAAAAAAACCCACGATCAGCTTTTTTCGCAATATTTTTGCCCTTCTTTATTGATGGAGAGCAAAGCTATATAAGAGACATCAAGGGAACACTTTTGGACATTCAAGGAGGAGTCACTTCTTGAGTTGATGCTGATAGAGTGTCAGTTTTGGAGTTCTGAAGCTTTGGAGGCTAAGGAGAGGTGAAGAAGAGACTATTCTCTTGGAGCAAGGAGCCTTCTACAAGTCGATGTAGCATACGGTATATGTCCTCCTCCTCATCTCTAATGAGAGCTTCTATATCTTCCCGAGTGCCCATACTCTCATCAAATATAGTAGGTGATACCTGCAATGGAAACATGAAATCTTAGAAGATGCTACACGCATGGATACTCTAATTGTAGGCATCTTTCTAGAGGTGAGAATGTTTCTTCATAATCTATACCTTGGGTTTGAGCAAACCCTTTAGCCACAAGCCTTGCTTTGTAACTGTTAATTGAGCCATCAGAATTCTTCTTTATCTTGTAAATCCACCTTGATCCAATGACCTTCATAGATGGCTTCTTGGAAACCGATTCCCAAGTCTAATTCTCTTGAAGAACTTCTATCTCTTCTTCCATGGCATCTCTCCATTCTAGTTTCTTCTTGGCTTCTTCATATGTTGATGGTTCTTCATAGTTTGTATCCTGAGCAATGATGGTTCTTCATAACCATACCTTTCTAGTTTCCTTTTCTCTCTAGTACACCTTATAGTTTGTTGAGATGATTTTGCCACATCTCTCATCTCATTTGTCCTTGCCTTTGGAGTTCCAAGAACTGATTTCTCTTCTTGGAGTCTTCTGACCATCATCGGAATCACTTGAGTCTTCATGTGTACGCTCATTCCTCTTTGATAGTGTTGGAAAGTCTTCCTCTAGGTCATAGGAAAGTTTGATTTTCTTGCAATCATCTTCAAACCAAGATTTGTTTTCATCAAAAACATCTCTACTAACAATGGAACCTTTATTGCTTGGATTTTTTGCTCTAGAGTATACCTGGTTGTAATCTCTCTTTTGATCCTCTCTCTTAGAGATAAGCATCAAAGTCATGGGAGAAATATTCTCCCCCTCTATCTAACCTTAGCCTCTTCAAAGTCTTTCCTATTTGATTTTCAACAAGTGCTAGATATTTCTTGAAACAAGAGAACACTTCATCTTTATGCTTCATAGAGTATAGAATTGTCCATCTGCTACAATCATCAATGAAAGACACATAGTACTTGGATCCAGAGATTGAAGGCTCCTTGCTTTGCCCCCATATATCTGTATGGACTAGCTCCAATACGTCTCCATGAATATATCCCTTCTTGGTGAATGGTTGTCTATGAGACTTGCCAAATTGACAAGCACTGCATTTGTAAATCATGTGTTGCTTGGAGATATTTGATAAGCCAAGTACACTCTGATCCCTATTGATTTGCTTTAGAGCCCTTTCACCTATATGAGCTAATCTCTTGTGTCAAATCTCTAATTCTAAAAATGTTTCACTACCATAGTTGAATAAAGCAATGTTCTTAGTATCTTGGAACTCAAATGCAAATAGTCTACCTGATTTTTCTCCTCTTGCTATCCTCTTGAATCCGTGATGTGGATCCCAAACAAATGCTCCATTCTTTGTGAATATGACCCGCGATCCTTTCTCAACAATCTAATCTGACCAAAACTTAACAGATTTTTGGTTATGGTAGGCACATACAATACCTTGCTCAATAGGTCATATTACCATCTGAAGTCTTTACATTTCCTATCTTCTCCACTGGATGCCTTGTGTCATCTCCTGTTTGGACTTCATGTCTACTCCTTGGATCCTCCAAGTTTGAGGATCCAAGGATTTGAACAGCCTGAGTCTATGTAGATTACATGTTGATCTTCTTTACCTTGTTTCATAGTCATATTCATCAGAAGTAATGAGTCCTCTTGAGTTTGATCATCTGCATAGTTGTTGTAGTCTCTTCTTTCTCTGTATCCTCCTTGGCAATTGTTGTTGTTGTATGAGTTGTTGTTGTAACCATTGTTGTTGAATCTACCTCTTGAGCTTCCATAGCCACCTCTATTGTAGCCTCTTCCTCTTTGGTTTCTAGGGTTCATGAAACAATTCTCAGTAATGTGGTTAGTTAACCCACATTTGGCACATGGAGAGGAGCTTTGAGATCTCCCCCTGCCTTGTTTTCCTCCTCTACCTCTTCCTCTTGAACCTCTACCTCTACGTGCAAAGTATGCTTTAGAGGTACTACCTTCATCTCACATCATCAGACTTTTTACCTTTGCCTTTACCATCCTTACTCTTGTTCTTGCTTGTATATAGGGCAGAGGATTGATCCCCTTTTGAGTTGTCTCCATCCTTCATAAGCTTTGCCTCATGTGTGAACAATTGTCCCATGAGGGTGTTGAAATTAAGAACCTGCATATCCATGTATAGGTCCATGGCTTTGGTGAAAGCTTCCCATTTGTCATCTTCCTTTATTCCATTGATCACTTGCCTCACTATCTTCTCTTCATCAATGACTTCTCCAATGCTCCCAAGTTGATTTGCTAGGTCCTTCATCTTGGTGACAAAATTAGTCACACTTTGCTTGGGCATCTTCTTGAGTGCGATGAACTCCATCCATAATTGATTCTTTCTAGCTTTGGTACTTGATGAAAAGAATGCTTCAAGAGCATTCCAAGTCTCTTGTGAAGTCTTGCAATTCCTGATGTGTGGAAGTAAAAAAAAAGAGATTGAGTCAAGAATGTATGACCTGGCTAGAGCATCCTTTGAGCACCATGTGGTTACCCCCTCTTCTTCTTCTTGAGTTGGTTGTCCTTTGCTTCTGAGAATTGGCATAATCTCATCTCCAAAAATGTAACCATAGAGGTTTCTCCCTTGAAGATATGCTTCCATTCTAAGTGACCAAGCTCAATAATTACCTCGATCCAATTTGTCTATGGATGAAGGAAATCCATCTCCCATGTTGATTTGTTGTTGCTCTCATACCACTGTAAAGAGATGGTTGGTTTGATCCATAGTACATTTAAATCGTCGATTTTTAAATAAAAAACGTTTTTTAAATCGTGAAAACGTTCTAACCGATTTTTTACGATTTTTACTGAGGTTTTTTTTTTTTAAATCAATTTCAAAAAAATACCTTTATTTAAAATGCATTTGAAAACTATTGAAACTAGCACGGTGATTATAAACTATTAAGTGATTTTATATGTCATTCATGTCATGTATATCAAAAAAGTGCATAATATGCATTGGTACATAGCTTTTTGTTTCACAAAAAATAATAATTTCTCATAGGGAATAAAAACCTCGATTTTTATTTTGGATTTTATAAACCTCTACGATTTAAACGATTTAAATCCCAATTTAAATCTCATTTTTAAACCTCTTCTTGTACTATGGTTTGATCTAGAGACGAGCTCGTGTTGCACAAAACCTTCCCTACACCTGCCAAGTTGACTCCAAGGATGCTTAGAAGACCCCTTTGGCTTCAGAATAATGCATTTATACCCACTATGTACTTTGGAACATCATTCCCAAAAGCTTGCATCAAAACAAATAACTTGCATGTACTAGAAATGTGAAGAAACCCTTCTATTTTGGGAATGCAGGTGCTGAGTATTTTGCTTAGAGCTCACAACCTAGTATGAATTGACCAAAGAGCTTATGCACACATATACTTCAAGTGTATAGCTAACTAACACAAGTTATTTCATGAATTTAGAGGCACTATACATTGAGCAATGAGTTTAGCAACTGAGGGGGGTCATCCCGACATTTCAGGAACAAGATGATGTGAAGGCATAGTCGACTTCATCTGTTCATATCTCGAGATTGGCTGAATCAAAAATAATGAAACTTGATAGATAGATAATAGGTACTTCACTCTAACTATACCAAGTTAAAGTACATCAAATGGTTAAGTACACGCAGAGAAATCACTTCTGCAAAATCACTGAAATGATGAAGTTGCAACATATAGCAGTAGACAGAAATGAACTTGAAGAAATGTATCAAATTATGTATGCTAATGAGCATATGATACAAGGGAAGTGTAGTGGAACTCACACATGTTGAGCTCAAGGTCTTCTCAATGGCGTAATTTAAAATCTCTCAGAAATGGCGCTCATGCCCCGCGACTAAATCACCTCTATTGATACTAATCTTATGAGTTTGAAATTTGAATTTCCCTCACCTAAAAGTATTCCTACACTTTAGGTACATAAGTGATTTGGTTCTTTCACTAACCAAGTCGTGAATTGACTAACCTAAATCCATGTGATTCCATCCTCTTTGAAAATTTACGTTTGTCTAAGACAATTATGCCAAAATGACAAGCATGTGTTCACATGTAGTTCCTCATGTGAGATGAAGAAGTAGAAAGTGTAATCCTAAGTATTTAGTCAAGCATTTAGGCTTGCTAAATGTACCAATAAGGTGTATATACAAGCCCGGAAAAAAACCTTCCTAAAGAGGGAAAAAAGTGCCCAGGTGGTCCTAGTGTGGTCACACACATCACTACCGAAATATATCAACAAATCCCCCCTCAGAGTGATGCGGTGAACAAGGAGCTTACACTCATGTATAAGGAAGTGTCAAGCTATGTGGAATCAATCCACAAAAGGAAGTAAGCCCAAAGCTTTGCGGAAAGCTTCAAACTTCTCCCTAGGCAGAGCCTTTGTGAAAAGGTCCGCAATGTTCTCCTATGTGGGCACATATACCAACCTATTCTCTCCGACAGAGAACCTCTCCCCGCCACCATAATGATAGTGCACCTCAATGTGCTTAGTGCGAGCATGGAACACCGGTTCCTCGCAACTGCCAACGCGCTCTAACTGTCACTAAAAATGGTGGTAGCATAAGACTGCCAACACCTAAATCAGCCATAAGGCGTATGAGCCACAACACTCAACAGTCGCTCTGAAAGCTTCCCTATACTCAGCCTCACAATTAGAAGTGGCCACAATAGGCTCCTTTTTGCTCAACCAAGATATGCATGAGCTACCAAGCATGAAGCAAAAACCACTCGTGGACATGCGAGTGTCATAGCAACCAACCCAATTAGAGTCAGAAAAAGCATGTAAATCTAGCGGTAGTGATCCCCCCTTGGGATAAAACAATCCAAGTAGCCGGTTACCACTCAAGTAGCAAAAGATGCGCTTAACTGTCTGCCAATGCTTGACACCTGGGCAATGCATAAACGTGCTCATCTGTGAGACAACAAACTGAATATCTAGCCAAGTAATGCATAAGTAAATCAAGCATCCAACAACATGCTCATAGAGAAAAGCATCAAATGCATCTCTCGCATCGTGAAGACTCAACCGTAAAGTTGTTTCCATAGGAGTGGCAATAGGTTTGTAGTCTTCAAGGCAGAAACGCTCCAATAATGTGCCAATATATTTTGTTTGACACAAAGCTATTCCGCCATCAACTTGCATAAACTGAATGCCCAAATAATGATGCAAACGTCCCAAATTTGACATCTCAAATGAGGCATGTAAATCAACCGTAAAATCATCAATATGCTTCTCATGAGGACCGGTGAGCAGCATGTCATCAACATAGACAACAATGATCAGAAGCGCATCATTTGCATGCTTAACATATAAGATGCTCTCAGTTGGACTATTCTCAAAACCATGTGCTATCAGGTAGGCATGTATCTTTTCATACCAAGCATGTGGTGCTTGCTTCAAACAATATAATACCTTTTTCAACCTGCACACTTTGTTTTCATGCCCTTTCTATGCAAAACCAAGGGGCTGAAAAACATACACTTCTTCATGCAAGTCACCATTCAGAAATGCCGTTTTAATGTCCAACTAATGTACATTCCAACCATGATGAGTTGTAAGTGCATAAATGCTATGAACAATAGTCATTTGGCATGTAGGTGCAAAGGTCTTATCAAAATCAATGCCTCTTTCTTCAGCATAACCCTTTACAACAAGCCTAGCCTTATACCTGTCAACTGTTCCATCAGGCTGACGCTTCAGCTTGTATACCCACTTAGTGCCAATGACCTTCTTGCAAGGAGGCAAGTCACATAAAGACCAAGTACCATTTTTCATAATAGCATCATATTCAGATTGCATTGCAGCCATCCAATTTTTCTGAATTTTGTGCTTCATCAAACGCAACAGGCTCATTCTCATCACAAAGACTAGAGATAGCCATAGCATAGCAATCTTATGCAAAAGAAGCACTATGAGAGCCGGAACGAGTACGATATGACAGAGGTGCATTTAATTTGCTATCTCACAAAGTCTGCACCAGCCATTTAGGCATAGTCTTTGCTTCCTCTATATCAGTTGTCTCATCAATAAGTGCATCAGGTAAATCTGCATCAGAAATGGAATGATGTGCATCATCACATGAAACCTGTAAAGGTTGAGAGATTGCCTCATTTGGACCAGCACGAGACTCTCCACCTCTAAAAAGAGGAAGCAAAGTATCATACATAACTTTGGAGCTAATTGATGTATCCTTGGTACATGAAAGTAACTGCTGAATTGCATCTTCCACAAAAACATCACAGCTAACCAAAATGTGTTTAGACTGTGGACGGTAGAGACGATAGCCTTTGCTTTCAGAATTGTACACAACAAAAATACATTTCACTACATTATCATCCAATTTCCTGCCTTGTTGTTCAAGCACTAATGCATATGCAAGACAACCAAAAACACGCATATACATTTCACTGCATTATCATCCAATTTCCTTGTTGTTCAGGCACTAATGCATATGCAAGACAACCAAAAACACGCAGATGAGCAACAGATGGTTTGCGACCATGCCAAGGTTTGCGACCATGCCAAGCCTCATATGGAGTGATTGACTGTAGTGCTTTAGTGGGATACCTATTAAGTACATATGCTCCAAACATAACAGCCTCAAGCCAGAAACTATGTGGTAAAGCTTGACTCTTGACCATACACTTCGCCATATCCATGAGTGACCTGTTCTTCCTTTCAACAACTCCATTCTATTGAGGTGTATACGGAACTGTACACATGTTTTATCCCACGTTCAGCTTGAAATTCATTGAAATCAGAGGATATATATTCCCCCCTTCAATCAGAACGGAAGGTGCCTGTTTTACATGCCGACAGATTTTCAACCAAAACCAGAAACTATTTGAAGCACATAAACACTTCGGACTTTGCTTTCAATGGATATATCCATGCATGCCTGGAAAAGTCATCAATGAAAGTCACGAAGTAAAGATAGTTCCCAAAGGAGGGTGTGTGCATAGGACCATAGACATCACTATGAACAAGCTACAATTTTTGAGTGGCTCGAACCGAACCATCTTTAGGGAACTAGGAATGTTGCATTTTGCTCAAAATACAGCCTTCGCAAACATGTTTACGATGTGCCTCAAGTTTGGGCAAAGAGTACACCATTTCAGATTTCTGCAGGTTTAACAAACTAGGAAAATTCAAATGACCAAAGCGTGCATGCCAAAGCTTTGCATATGACGTAGCATAAGAATCATGTGCTCCACATGCTGAATCATTCACAGATTTTTCATAGTCTATGAGCTTATACAAGCCACAAAATAAAATGCTAGAAGCAATAATGACATCGCCATTTGAGAGATCATGAACTATACATTTGTCATCAACAAATTTCACAACCAAGCTGATCTTGGCTAATGTCGAAACTAATAACTAGTTTTCTTGATCTCTGGCATAAATAGGCATCTGACAATGTAAAAGAACTACCATCAACAGTAGTCAGAATGACCTTATCAACTCCCATGACAGGATAAGAGGAGCTTTTGGCGCATGTGACAGTATAGCGGAAGGCTCAAGTGAAGCGAAGAAGCTTCGTTTTGAGGTAATATGTTTGGTTTCCCGACTATCAAAGTACCAAACATCTGAGTCTACTGTTCATGAGAAGATGGTTCATAATTGCGAAGTAATATATTTGGTTGCCCCACTATCAAAGTACCAAATATCTAAGTCTCCAGCAGACATACACTGTTCATGAGAAGATGGATCATAACTGCAAATAGTGGTAAATGCTCATTCTTCATTCTACACAAGATTCGCAGACTCTGTTTTGGGTGTAGAGGCCTCTGCAACAACCATTACAACCTCTTTCGTCTTTGCCTCTTTGGCAGCCAATTTTGGACAACTCTTTATGACATGATCATTTCCTTTACAGTATTTGCAAGACCATTTCTCCTTTTCAGTTTTCTTCTCATCTCTGTCATCTTTCTTTGATTGAGCAAATCTGCTTACTGATGAGCTCCATTTACCTTTGCCCTTCTAACCAGCCAGGAAAGCTTGGTTTGCAACATGCATAATGGACTTGTTCTACCTAGACAGGTCTTCCTACAATAGATCAGAGACTATCTCTTCAAATGTTAAGGCATTTGGATTGCCTTTCATCATCAATGGAAGAGTCGAAGCAAAACTCTTATATGAATCTAGAAGACCATTCAAAACGGTCTCCACAAGTGAACTATCAGGCAAGACTTAATCAGCAGAAATCAACTTCCCTTTCAAATCTTTGATCTTTGTCAAAAAACTCTCCATGGAATCTCCTTCATTCATGTGCTCACTCTCCAATTGTTTTCGGAGGTAAGCAACACGAGCTTCATTCCTTGCCTCCTATAAAGTGGTAAGTGTATCCCAAGCATCCTTTGTTGTTCTGCAAGAGAGAATGTGAGGAATAATGGCACATTTGACAGACAAAGCTATCAATGAATGTGTCTGAGCATCTCTGCCATCCCAAGGAAGTTTCTCTGCGACCACAACAAGAACCTGAAGAATATCACAATCTTCAATGCCATATGCATCACCTTCAGTAACTGTATTTGCATGTGTAATAGGATGTTTTTCAACACCCTACACAATATTCCAGAGTCCTTTTGCAACCAATACATGATGCATCATATAAGCCCATAATGGGTAATTGGTACCATCCAACTTATCCTCAAAAACCAACATATGGAATACATTACCGCTTTCAGCCATGGCCACTGACTAAAATACCCTAATGGAGAAAAATGATTGTGTCTCAAAAAGTTGAGCAGAACTACCCTATCAAGGTCTACTAAACATATCGTAGACTTCGAGACGCTTATACCGACGAACCGAAACCTGTATATATCTTTGGCACAAAAAGACGAAATTGCCTGCACAAGCATTGCAATAATGCATTCGGAGGCCGAAACGAGCTCGGATCGCGATTTCAACACCACAAAGCGAAGATATGTTGAACTTCTAGTCACACTAATTATGGTCACCAATTTCGTCAGATTCTAAGAC